>JAGXCT010036513.1:0-30757 GCA_022495035.1 Philopotamus ludificatus | reverse complement strand
GATGATGAAAAACGAATATAATTAGGCGAAAGGGAAAAAAGACGCCATTTTCCGGGGAGGGCTTTGGGCAAGCTATAAAAAAATCGTCAACTCGCTTAATTTATAGGCGTACAACTGCTACGGCGAAGATTTATTCTCCGTCCCCTCCGACAGCGCGAAAATTAGGATTTGCTTTAATTATTATCTGACGCTAGGCCCCGTACCGAACAGTGACGAGATTGAAGCAATCAAAACACGGTGCTATTGTAATTAAAATCCGTGTCGTTAGCCGGGGGTGGCTTAATTTTTTGTCATAAAAACCATTGTGGTAGGTGCGCTATAAAATCAATTCTTTTGCAATTTTTTTTAGCATAATATAAATCAACTTTTCTGGATTGGTATTTTCGTTATTAATTTTAATACATATATCATATTCGTAAACGGTTTATTCTATCTAGCAGTTTTCATTAGTTTTGACCTCAAGCGTTTGATAGGACGAGACTTTTATCTGTTCCCCCATTTCCCAGGGGTGCGGACACGTTCGTGTTGGACTGAAGTTGGAAATCATTTGCGGCATCATCGCCGCTTTTCGAAAGTTACAACGTATCAATCACACGGATTGAACATTGTAGTGGTTTAGGAAGTGACTGTTTCCGGCCTCTGAGACCATCCAACTTTAATTGAGTTTGTCGTGACGTTTGACAGACAACGGAGTTGTGAACACGAAAAGTTTGCCAATATCGGATTACAAAAAAAAATATGACAATCGCAATAAACTTCATTTGCGAAACTTTTCTATCTTTGATTGTCGGCGCTGTTAAAACTAATTACATCAATATAATACACGTAAAATCATATATATGTTATATTTAGTGCAAATTTGTGTTATTTCGCATAAGAATAATAATTGTAGATTTCTATCAAATGTTAAAAATACTCTCGGCATAGCACATAATCATATTTTTGGCACTGCCCTCTCGAGCTGCGGCAGTGGGTCGTTATTTACCGAGCGTGTCGATAAAGGCGTAAGACGGCGCGATAACATTGCCATTGTAGAAATGTGGAAGGGTAAGGAAAACGAAGGAAAAAAGAGATATTTCTAGCAGGGGGAGGACAGGGTCCCACGATGACAAATGGATGCAAAAGTTAAATTGCGTTAGCCCAGCCATGGGGGGAAGTGGTGACGAGCCGAGTAACTCACTTCCGTCCCGGGCCACTTTACGACCCCTGCCCTGCTGGGATGTTCGCACACCCACAGTTCGCGCCTTTCAGTTTCTGCAACTTTTTAATCATTCTACACCCCATCCCCTCAGTATAGTGTTCACTTAATGATTTGCAATACCAAATCGTTCGAAGCTGCGTCACACATGCTTTTTTTAATTTCATATGATTTTTTTTATAAAATATATCATGCTACATCAACCTTCTTTTAAACAGTAAAATATAACATCAATGAAAAATAAGTTGATTATGATTTTTTCGGGATTAATCATTTAATTACCTAAAGAAGTTTTGATTCGCTGTCGTTTATAATGAGCAATTAAAGGTTGGGGCCCGCAAGACTGATGTCTGGACAGACCAAGAGCGGTCTTAATCAACTAATTAAATTTCACGGGTCGGTCCCCCGCCGAATCTGTGAGGCCGCAAAGTTTAGAGCCGAAGCAGGAGCCAAAACACGAGTGTAATATTGATCAAGTGCCGAACAAAATTAACATTTGAACCTGACGTTTTAGGCTAATTGCAAATGGCGGCCGGAGGGGGCTATTCTTCGCCGCCTCACCTAATTGCCCCCGATAAAATTCAACTACGGACGCTTTAGCCGGTCGAATTATGGGGGCCCACCGAGAGGCGGTCGGCCCATCTCGGCAGAGAGTTATGTTAAAGAAGGTCCGACCTTTCTTTTTATTTTATTGACGATTTGTGCAAATGGCGACCGCGCTTCTCCCCCACGAATAGAACAAATGGACGCTGGCGCCTCGCTAGAAACACGAGAGAACGCGTCGTCTTGGTGCAATCTTAAATTGTGCTCACGTACAGCCAGACTGGCTGATGGATGCTTGACATAATTATTTCAATATATGTACGAAAATCCATTTATATAACTACTATCTATTTTTTTAGGAAAAAAAACAGCGAAAAAATAAAGTACTGTATTTATTTGTTCAGGTTATACAGTGATACTATTATTTAATTTAAAATTCATAGAGAGCATTAGGCCCATATATTTTATTTAAATCTGCTTTTTAAAACCATCTATATTTTCTGTAATTTATTTATTATTATTAATAATTAATTTAAAAAATCTATATTTTGATCACATTTCCATGAAACAATTGAACCAAGAGCGCTTTGGTAATCCTGAAGCATGGCGAATGCGATTAGAGCGACCAATTGTTATTCTGATCTCGAACCGGACGATGAAGCTATTGCAATCTCCTACCGAGCACCTGCAATACCTCGGACAACCTTTATTACTCATTAGCATGGTGAAAAGTAATCCGGGTAAGCCGTTAAATAAACAACCATTTGCAAAATCCGAAGAAAGAAAATTGCAAAAGGAACGTCTAGACTTGCAAACAATTCTCTTATTACCAAACAGTTTCCTTGCCAAAAGCTGCGTATTTACCGAAATGCTCAATCGAGCAAACCAGACACATAAGTCACTTTTCGTTTGTTAGCTTGGCCTTCATTCAATCGGATATAAATCATAGTTTTCAGAGCGTACGTGCCGAATTTCGTAACCGGGAAGTGGTAACTTAAAAATTTGTTACGTGATACCATTCAATTTTTCAGCTCCAGAACCAACGGTTTCCATCTTCTATTACACCAATATAAAAGTATATAGCTTCACGTGTCCCATTAAAGTTTTATAGCATCCATCACGTGACCTGTGAACTAAAACTGGAAAATAATGTCGCTCTAAGTGGAATTTTTGAAATATTTAATAAATAATATTTCATCATATATAATTATATTATCCCTAATAATGACATCCTAAATGTGACAATAAAGCTTAAAGCATTGTGTGTTGGTTATGTGCACGATGAAAATCTTTTTATTTTGCTTCATCTGGCAAGATGAATTCCTGCAGTGTTGCAAACTTACATCTTTGTTGTGATCCGCTGTTCATTATTTTCATAGTTGAATGGTTTTCTATCGAATGTAAGCTTGCACTTGAAACGCGAACTTTTCTAGAGAAACAAATAATATATACTTGCAACACTCTTAAGGGTTTCTATTATATATATATAAATTATTATCAATATATTCTATTCAAATATGTTTTCAAAGATATATTTAAACTACATAGTTTTCATCGTAAAGAAAAGCAAAAGTTCCGCATTCTTCTGGTGAAAACTTTAGCTGCTTTTGCGAAGCGCTTTCAGTTTTAATATCGGTAATAAATTTCTTGTTGGTAAATAATTTAGGGTGCGGTTTTGCTTTTTGAAATCCCTCTTTCTAATGTTTGAAAACTTATGGTTTCAGAATAACTGAATAAAAGTTTATATATTGATACATATTTGGTTAATTATCGAAGAATATCGGCTGTTATTGCAGTTTCCAAGTCTGTTATTAAAATTTAATTACATTTAATAGTTATTTTTATTTTTTATTTGTAAGGATCTCATTAAGCCAGCATCCTTTATGATTGAATATACATTTTTTGCCGTATTTTTACACTCCGGTTTACAACGTCGACTCTGGTTACGACGAGGTCGGAAGAGTGAGGTCCCGAAAAACTTCACCAATTAATTCCTGCGGCATAAACACCATTGCACGAAAATAATTAGGCAAAAAAACGAAATCGGCAGAACAAAAAATATGAAAAAGCAGCGTGAAACAAACACGGGCGCCTCAGGTACAAAAAAAGTCGTCGCCTTTGGTACTAGTACCTGTGTACCGGCACCGGCGTGGGAAAACCGACGTCAACTTTCAACTTAAATATATATTTTTTATTTATTTTTCCGATTAAGATATACACTACACCTCTTCTATTCACCGGATAGGTTATAGACATAAGCGAGTAAAATAAAAGCGCTCAAATATAAAAGTATAAAAGTATCGTTTTTTTAATTTGCACAATATATTTTTTTTTAATTATTTTTCCGTATGAAAATATTAATAATAAAAATACACGAATAAGTGTGACCCATGGCCCGATGCGAGTTCCTGCCATCCGGAGGGCACTACGCCATCACTATCATCTTGGTCTAGTCCTAGTTTCAACTGCCCAGCCTCAACAGAGACTCGTCTGCTTCAACCCTCCATTCACATTAATTATAATGCTTTTCCAATACGGATTGAGTCTTTAACAGCCAACCTGGAGTTGGTCGGTGAACGAAGATTCGTATTTTTTACATTACATCTATATCTTGCTTAAATTGAAATCAAACTATGTTTGATTAAATGCTGCATTTCAAAGATTAACGATTTAAATCGATTTTTTTAATAGCAAGCTTTTTTAATTTAGCAATACTTTCTTATCTAGCCCGAATATTTTTTGTAAAAATGAGCTTCCCCCATTATGCAGAGTTTCAACTCTTTTAAAATTTTTGAGCATTGGGGAAAATTAGAACGTTACCCGGATATTGTTTTTAAGCAATTGACACTATCAGCTTTTGTTAAGTTATGAATCATAATGTTTGCCAAAGCAATTTAAATAAATATTTCGTCATTTTAAATCTGATCGCGTCTATATCATATATACATACGGTGATCATCCGTTCTACATTTCCGGGGATAGTTCTGTATTTAAGCTATATTTATTTCCTTAAATTTTCTTTTGGAAATACGGAACGTACATTTTAAAAAAAAGAACTTCTGAAAAAATATTTCTGCGCACGTACGAAATGTGAAGCAATTGTGTTTGATGACTAACTAATTCCATCATGGAACCTAAGACTGCTTTTCGAAGTCTTGTTATTTTTCATCCACTCGGATGGTTCAATATTTCATAACATTGCTTCAATAGAGTCTCGAGAAGTATCCGTGCTTAAAGTTTCTTTGATAAAATATCACAAGCTAAAATGAATTCAATGAAGAAATTTTGCCTTTAATTCTTAAAAAAATGATAACTAGCCGAAAAAAATAAATTTAAAGAAAATATTTATATTCAGTTCTATAACACTTGCTATGAATATTTTTGTCAGTAGGATGCAACTTTCTAAAAAAAAAAATTTGGATCATTCTTCGTGTAATAGCTTTGTGTCTTATGAAAGAAAAGCGAAGCAACATTAAAATTGAGAACTCTCAGTTGGTTGATGAGTATAATTATGCCGGTTTTGTCGCCGATTTCTCTCCCAAAAATATGGTCACCGTAACTATACGTCTATTATTTTCCAAATACATACAGTCAAACCTCCTATAATGTTTCCTCTTAATTGTTTCTTTCTACAAAATGGTAATATTTTCGAGGTCAAATAATATATTTCGTAAATATATAATACTTTGCCCAGTGAAATAAAGATCAATGCTCTTTCGTTGACAAGGCATTTTGTAGAAAATAGTGATTGAGAGGAAACGATATAGAAGAGCTGACTGTATGTTATGTCTTAACAATTTATGCTATTTTCAGCAAAAAATATTTTCCTTTTGATGAATTTTGTCCATATTGACTTCTAGTATGTAAATGTTTATGAAAAAATCTAGTAAAAAAAGAAAATATTAAAATGCATACAAAATCGAAAAAAAAAATATTATTACAGTGATTAATTTAGATTTAATAAAAGTTGAGAAATGTGTGGTTATTTAGAGTGATCACAGTTTTTGATATTTAAGTAGTGGGCCATGCAAGTGCTGCATGTAAGGCAGCAGCACTACCATGACACGGCAGTGCTCTCACTAATTGAAATCGTTTCCCGTCTGGTTAACCCACGAGAACGGAAATAATTAAGCCAAAAAAATGGAAAAATTGAATAGCGGTTTACTTCTATTAAAGAATACGTCAACACGGTAAAACATATATTTTTTTAAAATTTTCAACTGCACTCTGTAAAAATTCAAGCCCTACTAAATATGTTTGTATTTAATGTGTGCCCAAAAATTATGTTACGTATGAAACATTTAGTGCTCACTCCGGCGTGTAAATTGCAAGCCGTTATAAAATTTCGTATTAATAGCATGCTAAAATTTAAACACCTGAGCCCTTTTGGTAGATGTACCGCAAATATTAACAAATACATGCATACGTCGTGATAGGCGAAATATATTTTTTTGGCACTATCGAATTTCGCCGTTCATATAAATACGCGAGTGGCGATATTGTGACTTTCTCACTTTAAGATTCTATTACTTTTATTCGTTTTTTCGGGATGTCGTATTCTTCGACCGCTTGGGAAATCTACGAATTGTAATCGTAAACTTTACATTTTAATGAAGATCGACTCAACAATATGTCTGGACGCTGTAAATTTTTTAACATTTAATGCATGTACTATTTTATTGACCTAATAAAAAATATCCCATAAATACAAACATTAAAAATAATATTATTTAAATTATAAAATTTTGAGTAATACAAATTAATAAACTATTATTTTTTTTATTATACTTTTAGGAGCTGCTTTTTTTGGGAAAGGGATGATGTAGATTTTTTTATATTTCTTTTATATAATAAAATTAAGGTTTGAGAATTTTTTTTTTGGGAACTGTCGTAGATATGTCATGTTATGCATATGAATGCAGATATAATCTTAAATTCCAACAAATTTAATAGAAAGTGTAATTAAAAAAGTATAAATTCAAACGTCTTTTATGCATCTTGTAATAAATAAATTTAAAATTATTCTTTATCTAATCAAATATATGACTAACTGTTATTCCAATAAAAAAAAATGTAAATATGTTGAATTCGACAAAGTTAGATACATTTAAACTGCGCGTAGTGGAAATGACGATTAGTAGTCGACCGGAGTAATATGTGTTAAGAAGAGTTTGAGTAAATACGACAAGTGCATATAAGACCATTTATTCGTAATATTTTATGACTCTTTTACAAGAATATGTTTCTCGTTCATATACACTGGGGAGCTACAGCACCCCCAAGCAAATTGAGCTTATTGATTACGTATTATGTATTCGAAAATATAAATATAATATATATTTATTAATCTAGTCGGTGCTTACGCGGGCAGTGTTACGCTGCGCGGTGCAAGGGCGCTGCCACTCTATTTGCGCTTCCGGCGTCGTGTATTGGATGGATGCGGGCTGGAAGTACAGGGAGGGGGTGGGGAGTCTCGCTGCTAAACGCCGTATCGCACTGCGACTCAGTGCAGTCATACTGACTCACAGCTTCTTTCAGCCGCGTGTCACTTATTTAATTATTGTTAATATTATTTAGTTTTTTTACCTTAATTTATTATTTATATAAAATATGAAAGAAGTATGCTTTTTTTAATTTTTAATATTCCATAGCACTCCCAAATATTTTACCCACGAGTCGACACTGGATATGCGGATGATGAAAATTCTTCAGAATTATTATGTATGTATTCTTACTTACATAAAGATAAAAACTAGCAATTAAAAATAAAAACCAATGGCCGTACTACATACTTTTACGTCAATTTTTTTATATGAATTTCAACTTGCGGCCGTTTTGATTTACGCTAAAATTGGCTGAACGTCAAGAAGTGACTGTAATTAATATAATTTTAGTGAAATTCTACATATGCGCTTTCTATAATGTTTTAAATGTATTTTATTAAATTAACTAATACATGTTTTTATATATATTAGCTATTGCATCATTGTCACTTAAAGACAAGTTTCAGTGTTTGAATGCAATTTTTTGATTAAATTAGATTCCTAGGTGACTGTTTTAAGCTAAATCAATTGTTTTTGTTTTAAATTTTTACATAAAGATGTAAAATTGTATCCTTGTTATTACTATACTGTAGGTCCTACAGTGTAGGACATTCAATCAAGACAAATAGTGCTGTTAAATAAATAGTTAATATAGATAAAACAGTAAAATAAAATAAATGCTGCAAGTATTTATAGTGAAATCTACCTCGAGAGGATAATAAGTGATCTTGCAGTGAAAATGGAGAAGTGAAATTTCGTTCGGGGCATTTGACTTGACGATCTGGCCATAAAATTTGAACGGTCGCAAGAAAAAACTATGCGTATAGTGGAATTGGTAGAGTAGTCAAAGAATCAAAGTATATAATAAAAGAATAAAATATAGCATATATGTGTTGCAGCAGTTGCTAAGATTACAAAACAGAATAAAGAAATAAAATAACGTTTATTTATATTTAACCCTTTCGCGAGCCGTGGGAAGCGGGCTTTCCAGTGATTTTTTTTTATTTATTTATTTTTGGACTACGATGAATGAATAGCATGACAGAAAGATTCCAAATCGCCATTCATCCATATAAAGATATACACATTCGGAGGTAATGAGTGTCTTCCTCTTACATACCTCCAGGCCAGTGTTATAAAGAATTGCCTGAATTCATAGTTTTCGTCAGACACCTATCGGACTACTAACTTAGCTCAGTCACGGTTAACTTGCAATATCGAAATATGTATATTCATATTACCTACAAGCCATAACACTGGTTAATTTAATTCGCTTCAAAAGCCACATGGTAAGCACGTATTTAATTTTTAAAAATAGTGACATTTAGCGGAACTCGTCACCTACATGATGCAATAGAAATCTTTTTTATTGACCGTAACATAACCATCATATATCAGTTTTTATGGTGGCCGGCGCACGCGGTGGTTTGACTGGAGAGAAAAAGTTAGTTTTATCGAGGTAAAATCTTATCTTTTTTAACTTTATAAGAAATTTAACGATTGATTTATGTTCTTGCACTTTGTTTTATTATAAACAATATAAATTGTTTCATATACTTCTGATTTTTTTCTGATGTTTTCACTTCCTGATGAAGAAACGATATCCGACGATATCCAACGTTTCAATATAATTGTTTTTTTTATATACGTATATACTTTTTATGCATTCTATTTATGTTAATTTTTTTTATTATCTTTTAATTTTTAATATATATATGACTTTATCTAAAAATACATTTTTTTTAAATTTATTTTTAATTTATATTTTTAATTTATTTTATATATTTTTTTCCACATTTGCCTTAAATTTGTATTTTTGTCTAATGTTACCAAAAAAAAAATTTTTAAAATCATCTAGAAATAATTCGCCCTTGAAAGGGTTAAAGTCGTAAATGACACATCTTTGTATTATTTTGCATGACAGTTAAATACGTAGTTAATGGTTGGTACCATTAAAAATAAAATCAGAGTGTTGGTTTCATCTACATTGTTTCCATTCATATTTTCCACAGCTGGTCGCATTGAATTTAACACAATGAGATTTTCATTTTCTTGAATATGAAAATTCATCTGTTATACTTGTTAAATTAAATTAGTGAAATCGGAAACGGATAAGAGATTGAGCGATGGGTCGGTGCTTGTTGGCCGAGGCGATGGTATGGGGCACCGTCAATATTGTCACCGTCTTTTGTCTGGGGCAGGCCCGTGTTCAGAAGTTGGTACACGATTTACTTGCGCGGCAGCCACCAGCCAGTCTGTTTGCTTTACTCATGAATAATTTAATAGTACAAAACATTGTTCGAAAACAAACAGTCGAGGCTGAATTCGCCTCTCCGCTCCTGAATGCGAACGTGTGGGAAAATGCAGGACCCGGGGGAGGGGCACGACACTTTGCGGTTGGCGCTAATTTATGTGCGGCGCCGAAATCTTACGCACCCCCCGCCCCGCATATTGATTTAGCAAATTTGACAATTAATTGTGCAAATTCGTGCCCGGGCACACAAATCATGATCGTCGACGGATTTATCATTTAAATTAATTCAAAAGCTACGTTTTATCAATTTAGCGGTGAAAACCGACCAGTCTATCGCGGTCATTAGATGGGCTTATAAATTTATCTTGTTGAAATTATACTTAAAAAATATTCTATTGTTTCTATGATACTAATAAATATATTCATGATATAAAAACAAATGTATGCATTCTTTTAAATAATTGTTCTGCTGTAGTCAGTTCTCGACTTATCACCAAAAATAATAATATATATAAAATTAATAATTTAAGCTTCTAGTTAGATTTCTAATGTACAGGAATATATTCCAAGTATATACCCTTCAATAATCTTGGTTGGAGAGCTTGGTTGATTAGCAATGTTTTCATAATTCGATCACCAGATGCAATAGTGTAAAATAATATCGTCATTCGATCTTTTGCTGTCCTGAAACCACAAGCAGTTTTTAAATTTTGAATAAATATGTCCTGTTAGGCATTTTCTTCCAGTATAATCCAGTTTAGTCGACATTGAACACCTGCTTAGGTGATTATAATTTTTCTTTCCTTAAATTTTGATAATAATCGCATTGCCTCTCGATTTTTTTCGCGCTTTTTTAAGCCGCACAAAAATCCCGCGTAAATCGAAGGGTAGATGTATGATCTATTATAAAAGGTACGATAATGATCTTGGTGTATGCAGATTCTTTAGTTTGTAGCTGTGATGAAATATCTACATATATTTATTAAATAGTAATTACGAGTTTAATCATTAGCAAAAGCATGGCGTAAGATATTAATGTTTCGTAGGTATTATTTGCAAACAATGGTACACTCTCTCTCGTGCAGCACGTATCCTGCAAATAACGAACGCTTCGTCATAGAAATTACTGAAAACTTTTTAATGAACGTAATTTTTGCTCGGCTCAGTTAACGACATGAAAAGACACCAGTCGAACAATGCAGCTGAGCTCGGACACACGCGACACCTAACAGTTGCAAGATGCTGCTATTTGTATGAGCTTACGTGTAAGGATATAAAATATCTGCAGATAATGATTAGCTTTCTTCCATGGGGAGGGTCGATATTTGAAATTACGTCTGTGGCGGTGACAATCCACATTAGGCATGGTTTTGACAGCTCTCCTTCAAAAATAATTGGACGAGCAAGATTTACCATAAAGCGGTGTGCCACAAAGGGAATGCATTTGGTGTAGGGGCAGCAAGGTGACGGGCATCCCCCTGACATACCAGGGGAGTTCAAACAACATTATATGTAATTAAGTACTTATGTAATAAGTCATACAATCACTTTTATAGCCTCGTACGTATTATTGTTACGCTTTAAGTTCATATGAAAAATTAATATGATTTTGTAGTAATCAGGATAGAGAAATTTCAGGTTATTTCATTTTTGTTGATATTATCAAATTACTTAACATATTTTAAGGTAAAATTAGTCATCTCTGCTTTCGATATAGCTAAGGACGGGCTTCGACCACCTCGTCTAAAGATGCAAGCCGTTTTAAAGCACAAAGGGACGAGACGCCTCAGGACAGAACGCCTGTCGCGTCAACCCTATAATATCACATAAGCAAGGTATCCAATGAAATATATAATATAGAACGCGCGAGAGCATTTCCACGGAATGGCTTATACTGCTTGATATTCTCAGAATGAATCTCGTCTGATGCTAGAATTGATTCGGTCAAATTTCTTTCTATCGATGAAACGATACCTTTTTGAACGTTAAAGGAGATTAGCAAACGTCAAACGTTGCGCGATGCCAGAAAATCGAAAGCCACTTTGCAAACTAAGCAAACCGCCCTGTCCAAATTGGTTTTGCACGGTGCGGTGCGGTCCGTGCGGGTCTGGCCGACCTCAAGGGTCTCCCGCAGACCATTACGGGATATCACCTTTGTTCCCGAGACGCCGGCACAGAGGGCACAGGACGCAGGGCCCACCGACACACAAGCGGACACCGACTAATGAGACCTGCCCCGGGACCGACCCTCTAATGAAACTAATCGCTGCTGGATTTTCAATTTCACTATTGTCGTCCGGTGTGCATCGCGTATAACGACAACTATTTGGGTCATATTTGATTATAGTGTAATTAATTTGCGGAAGCAAGTATAGCTTATAATAATTTACAAGACAACCAATGTACTATGAAGATCCACACTTCAACGATCATTTGTCATTTTGTATTTCTTTAAAATTTTAAATTACACGAGTAATTTTATTAGGTATTAATTATAAACGACCATTAAACATAGAGCTTATTATGTTAATATACACGTACATTTTTAAGATACATATTTGGTCAATAATTCATTAAAAACCTGCCATTAAGGCACTATATAACTGAAAACATTTTGCAGTTGAACAATACAAATTTGTCAAATAAATATCAAATATTTAAAATATAAAGTCACATTTATTTTTGATAAATAGCAAAAACAAACCATTTACTCTGATATTTTATAATATATTTTGATTCCTAAATGATCTCTGGAAACTTTTAAAATAGCCTATAAATGGCTGAAATACGAAATAATTGTAGAGCTCATAAAATACAATCTACAAACAAGTCAAATCAAATTAGAATATTATTCGATTTTTTTTAATTTTCATCAATCCATCCGTCGTGGCGGCTCGAAAACAACCGAGTCGATCGAATGGGGTCTATCAGAGACTACAAGCATTTCATGTCAAGATGAATTCTTCATACAATATCTTGACATGTCTTTTAAAAATGGATATTTGCAATTGATTAAATTACCGAGAGTGGTATAATTCGCTTATTATCAATTATATTTTTATTAGTTATTTTGTAACTTTAACATGTTCACAATTAAAAAAATAATATTTATTTATTTATTTGACTACGATGAATATATAACAGAAAGATTCCAGAGCGCCATTCACCCATATAAAGATTTTAAAGAAACAAGGGGAATGAGTATTTTGTACCAGTATTCCCGCAGTCTCCAATTCTAGTTATTTTTTATATTATATTAGTTGGATTAAAATTTATATTAATTAATTTTAACGCGTCAAACTACCTATATAAATATTTTTATAATGGTCTCTTTCTCTTACATACCCCCTGCCATAAAGAATTCCCTAATTCATATTTTTCGGACACCTATCCGACTACTAACTTAGTTCAGTCGCAGTTAACTTGTGCATTTTATTTCGATAATGTAAAATAAAAATAACGCGAAATTTTCACGTTTTTTCCCCCATTTATTCGTCAATAAGAATTTTAACCCCTTCTTAGTAGTAACTATCTAATCTTACATGTACATCATACACTTATCCATTGCTTTTTCCAACCTTTGAAACATTTTGGTGGAATACATTTTTAAGGATGGCGTTTACCTGTAGCATCGATTTTATCTTTATCTCCTAGATGTCGGAAAAACGTAGTTTTTTATCATCAGGAATATGAAAAAGTCTCCAAGGAAAATTCAAATATGAACTAACAATTATTTTCACATTTAATTATTTTTCTCAAGTAAACCATATTTGGTAACTATCGAATAAAATCAATATTGATTAAGTGTACCAATCAGAGCCGAGACACTCAATTATGTCGATTGTTTACAATCTTCGTCCCTACAATCTAAGTTGCTAAGGACATTGCGTCCACTCCTGGTCCGTGTTTGCCGAGTTGGCGCAGTTTCCCATTTTAACCGTTGCCGTGATTACAGAGTCAACAAGGCGAGCCAATCGACCGGCCATCTTGTTCCGCAAACTTTGCCGATTGCCACTGATGGCGTAGGCATCGTAGACGGCCACAACAACCTCGGCCGGGCGCGAACCAAATCTAAATTTGTGACACCATAGTAATAGGGGATGGGGTCGAATATCAGGTGAAAACTACCCAGTCACGAGGTAGCCGCTTGACCCTGGGGAGGCGATGCAATTAGCTGCAGCCAGAACATTAATCACCGCGGTATTATGGCTGGATTATAACAAGCATCTGCACTTCTAACCCCATTATGATATCGGCACCTAGTCGCTGCGGCTATTAAATTAGCCCCGGGCGACTCCGTGCTGTGAACGATGTGACAATTAATTAGTAGCATGTCTGGTGACTCAATTCAAGCGTATGCAGCATGTATCTGCAAAATATTACGTAATAGTTATTGATTAAAATAATCACTGTCTATTTATCTACTATACATATAATGGATTTTGTTTCAGCAAATGGATCAATATTTGCAAAACCTCAATCAAATACTCGACTGCTGCATTATATTCCCTAGGTATCACCATAAGATATTCAATTTCCTGCAATCTGCCATAACTTTTGGTCTAGTTTACTGCTGAGTTACATTAGGTTGGAATGAAAAGTTAAACCTAATCACTTGGGAATCCTTGCTACTGTCTAAAAAGCGGATTTAAATTTGGTTTAAAATGATAAAGAATGTGGATATGTCTCATATCATATACTAACAAAAAAAAATATCTAAATCCAACACAAAGCGTATCATCGTGACGCCTGTATCAATTCATTTTAGCATACGCACGTCAATTTTTTTTGCTGCTGGTCATAAACACATCCGGCGGATGGAAGAGTCACGTGGGCAAACAGGACCCTCGTCACAGCTCCTGATGGCTCCACAAATAGATCCTGGAAGCAGGTCCTCGGGTGCAGGACGGCTCAGATTTACGGGACGCCTTTTCGCCGGAGTGTTTGTATTTGAAGACGAATTTGGGCCACGCTGTTGGGCTGTGTTTAGCGTTCATTTGCATTTAAATGAACGAAATTATGCGCGCGGGTATATGAAAATTACAAATTTATTTACCATCCGAGTAGTTGTATGCTCACGACCAGTTTGGGCTACAATCAGATTTAATTGTTTAACAAATAGACGTCGGCCCGCGTAATCAAATATAAACAGCGCGCATGAACCAGCCCAGACCTTTGCCTCTGCAAATATGCAAAATTTTCACTGCCACTTTCTTAATATGCGCGAAAATGGGAAAACTCGTGTTGTTGAAAACCAAGTTTTAATTTTATTTGTATCAAATTAAATAACAAATCTATGAATATTAAACAAATATATTGTTAATCCTATTAATGACATTACAAATAATAATGTGTATAAAACAAAATATGATTTTACAATAAAGCACTTATTGAAAAACATGAATTTTCAATTAAAGCTAGGTTGTAAAGCTTACTTAAAAAAATTACGCAATTATAAAAATAATACAACACAATATAAAATTAGTTTTCGTAATTTTTCATCATTATATATAATTAAAAAACATATGTTCAATAAATGTTAATTTTTCTATATACTTTTTATACGGAAAATAATACCAAGAAACCGAAATGTGATAACATTGGTTTTTCAAACTTTTTTTAGTACACACATTACCAGCCACGGTTCGCAATAATTACAACCGATTATATCGCCAGCAAATATTGTTCTTTTTAAATCGTCGGGAGCGTGCTAAGAGGGGCGCGAAATTGGAATTGGCCCGCGAAAACTCGACCGAGCGTTCAGGTGTCGTGGCGCGGACCCGCATTAGGGCTTCCTCAAATAATCTTTTTATTTACGCGTCCATATCCCAATGGCAAACACGCACCGAAGCTCCTGGAACCCCTCGGGCCCCCATCAGGAGGTTGACCTCTCATTATTTGGAATCTGTTTGCTCTATTGCCTCCGAGGGCGTGGTGCGTACTTTACCCGTGTCAAGTCGCTAGACGTTTTTCGGCGAGATGTTGCGCACGTACCATCGTCCTTTCAATCAAACGTATATTGGATTATAACAATAACCGAATATTGCCAAGTGTGTCGACAAATATTTAAAGATTCCTATTTTTATTTACTACAATAAACAATGACTTGTGAATGGTATATCACTCAAAATAAGCCCGTCTAAATCGAATATTATTTCAGTAAATATGTTTATAAGATAAAAATATTTTATTATCTTTAAATAACCGAAACGATTGTAGAGTACATTTTCGAATATTCGAGATAATAATAGGTATTTATTAACATCTACATTTCTAAAGAATTTTTTTTAATTTATAAAAAAACTGTAATTATAGTTTTTTTACAAGAATCTTTCAGGATTGTCTAATTTCATAATTTCATTTCGAATTTTCCTAAGAGTTATTTTATCTTATATTTGAATCCCCTTTAGTCAAATGTATTCAAATAAATTGACAACAGTAGTATCGTGACTAATACGATAGTTCATTTCTAATTCTTCATTTGTATCCTTATTCTCTTTCCATCTTGTTTGAGATTGGAAATAATATTTGAATCGTTGCAGATGCTTTAGAGAAGAGTTATAGTACAAACTCATTTTCTTTGGAAAGATTTTATGTAGATTCCCCTAAATCGAATATTTTTTTTTTTTTTTAGATCTTTTAATATCAATTTAATTAAAGCAACGATGATACGCAAACCTGATAAATCGCACATGAATAATCTAGTCAGAGTGTGCTCTAATTTGTATTAATATTTTTATTGCATTTGTTGAAGATGTGTGTAATAATATAAATTTTCTCAGAAAATACCTCGTGGTTTGTATATATTTCCGAATTATTATCAATACATTTTAAAATTTGAAACATAAGTAAACAAAAATAAGTACTAATCTTCGGTTTGATAGTAAGTCTGCTTTTCCTGCTCAGTTTAGCATGTTCCACTTTGTTATTAATCTCACCGTTTTTATTTGACATGGTTTTGAAATATATGAATAATCTGATATACTTATTTACATCATAATGTACAGATCTTATAGGTAAATTATTTTGGTCAATCGAATGTGTAATTTTAGGGTTTACATAAGTTCAAGCTTATGTCTCTTTAAATATGAATCAATATATTTCTTAAATTGATGTATCAATAATACTTGACCGTTACATTTATTTTCGCATAAAGATTATCCATATATTCAAATGAAATTATTCGAATAAACCTTTTTCTATATCATTAATCCTTTGATCCCCGATCACTTAACTTGATGGATTTATTTGGGTCTAATATGTAATAGAGCATATATTTTTTTCCATTCCGCGTTTTAAAATATCTGAATAATTTAGCCGACCAACATCGAATGGACCACAATAAAATTAATAATAACACTAAGTTCATATTATTACGCATTTTACGACTCAAAAGAGATTTATTGCGAGTGTAGGCAATAAATAATAATATATCGCAGAGTTATGCAAAATATACGGAGGCGTTCGTGTTTTATTGATTCATAAATATTTGGACCAATTCTTCGTATAATAGTAAAACTTCATTTCCTGCCTTTCTCCTTGGATATCGAATTTATATGTGCATACATATAAATTTATATTAGGCCATTATGCCGTTTTGACAATATGGGATTTGAATGTCCAATTCCATATTCTTATCCATATGAAATCCCCGATAGCCGTTTATTTTTTCATGTCCGAATGTAAATTATTATATGCCGAGCTGTAACCGAAATTTTAAGCGGTTATGCAAAATTCGAAATATGTAATTCGGGTAATCGGTGTTATAGCATGATAGGTATATGGCGCATTCCCCGATGACCTATATTAGATAAGCCGGCTGGGGCCTGTTTTGCGCATTCACAGCAGATTGTTTGCGCTTTTGCACACAACGTGTGTTCGCGTGTACCTCATTCAATTCACGCCTGCTCTTATTCATAAATTTTCTCCAAAGAAAACACTAATGCGCAGCCGGGAAATTCATCGCACGTTGCCTTGGAAAAATGTCTGTTCATTTGAAAAGTCTGAAATTAAAAGGATGTATGAAAGCATCTGATACAGTACGTGATACGACTGCGCATGCGCACAACTGTGCTTTTTGGTCACGACGGAGATGCCACAATTATTCTGTTTATAAAATAATATTTCTTATTAAAAATTAAATTTATTAATTTGATAGTATAAAATAGGTAAATTATTAAGATAACGGCAAAGCATCCTAACAAAGAAGCCGTTTTGAACTTATTTCGTTGAAAAATCTGAATTCTAAATTGTATATATGTATTTGAACATCAAATACGTGTAGTTGTAATTAAGCATTTTGGTATTATTATTTATTTATTTACGTGACCTTATAACTCTGATGCGGTTACCTGGAGGACACCTCCGTCTCAGCCATGATGTTATGACTGTGATGGACGTTCTCTGGGTTATCTTGGCTCTTCGAATACGGGTCAGGTTGCCAACCAAAGCCCGGGAGCCGAGCTGTCACGCGCGGATTGTAACAATAATAATCAGGGGAGGTTAGGGCCAATTCTTATTTAATTTACCGTCTGATCGGGTGCTATGCGCACCTCCTGTAGCACACATTTCACTGAAATGGTCTGTATAGCGGCCTGGCTGCTCATAGCTCCGTAGAATCTACAAAACCACGATTGTGCACAACCGCTATTGCCACCACGTCTGATACACGCGATAACACTCGACTATATATAAATATCTTATTTTTCTTCGCCATTTTAACAACTGCACGAATTAGTATAATTAAATTGTAGTGGAAAATAAAAGAAGAGATTATTAAAAAAGCCATAATGTGTACTGTAAAAATGCTTTTTCATTACCATAAAAATAAAAACGGCAATAAATGCCATCCAACTACCTATCAGCGAAAACAGTAACTTTAAGAATGATATTGAAAAAGGTTTATTATTTTAATAGCAAGTAATGGAATCCTTCGACGTGTTGGATATCAGTTACGTATGATTTTTGACGACTTTTTTATAAAAGAAGTATAGCGCCAGAGGAAAGCTGGAAAATTGGTTTGCTTAGTCTATGGCATATGTACAACAATTCGACAGTGAGCTAATGCGATGAGAGCATATGTGAAGACATATTCGCTTTCATGGAAACATTAACCTGAATATGGTTTCAGAAGGATTCCGGTTCTCATAGTGTTTGCTATACTACACCTCAAAATTTAGTACTGCTTTATACAACAGAAGTAGGGCCTCGCAGTTTGAGATTTATAGAATAAAGTGACTTAGTTGGAATGTGTCATGGATCAAGAATAGAAAGCGTCGCTTTCCCGGCGGAGACCCCAGGTTCTTTAGGAAGGCCACGGAGTAGTTATAGTTTATCTATATATGTCCCTTAGTTTTAAAGTCAGTTGAAGACGGTCAACCATGTAATAAGGCGATAGCCTCCCCGGTTATTAAGCAGCGCATCATTTATATCATTAATAATCTCGTATACGATGTTATAATCATTTAAGATATATCAGAAGAATTCTTGAAAATTCTTCCTTTAAAAGGACGTACAAGGAGCAACAATATTTATTCAACTTTTTAAAATCATCCAGAAAAAAATAATATCCCTTGAGAAAATATACAATAGATTTTCCTACAATTTCCTGCAAATGAAAGACAATGGTTTCATTGCGTTATGTAAAAAAGACTTGATATTTCTAAAATTTGCATCTTATTATTGCATTATTCACCAAGAAGTGGTATTCTCGAGAGTAATTTCTTTTCAGAATATTATATAAATAATATCAAGAGTGATAATTCCTGAATTTGGGGGCGGGGTATTCTCAGTGTTGTTTTTAATTAATTCGTTCACTCATAGAGATGATGATGTGTTTTATAAAATCGCAACGAAGAAATATTCTTGAATTTAGTGAAAAGAAATTCAAATACATTATTGTGAAAATGTGCTTTTCAAACTGTTTAAATCCTTTTACGCGTCGACATATCCTTGTTAATGTTTATCTTCGAAAATGAAATACTTTAAATTATAGTAACGATCAAGCCTCACTAACAGTCATTCGGACCAAAGCTTGAAAACTACGAATTTAACGCATGTGCCATATTATAACAAGCTACTCCCAGATTTCCAATGTTTATTATATCGCATATAATTATAAAAGATTAAATTTTTTTAATAAAATTTTAATTGAAGTTTTATTATTTATATTTATTTAAAATATGTTGCAATTATATTTTCATGTTAAAATATTTTCATCCTTCATTCCACCGAGCCCTATGAACTTCTGTATTTCTGAAATATGCCCTCCACGTAGAGGGCTAAAAACTGTCTGTTTAGACCAGGGATATGTTGAGGAGTCTCCCGAGGTCGACCAGGGAGTCCCCTGATTTAAACACAGGTGGATATAAACTGTATACAAATTAGTGTTTGGCTTGTAGGTAACATGCATATTATTTTGATAATGTATGTTAACCGCGATTGAGATAAGTCGGATAGGTGTCCGACGAAAATTATGAATTCAGGAATTCTTTATAACACTGGTCAATGGTGTATGTAAGAGGAAGGGACATATTACTGTGGTTTTGCGCGTTGGAATTAATTTATTTTATGCTATTTACCCTTCGTTGAATAAATAATTATAAAACAAATAATATACATTTCAATATTAAAAAAATAGAATCCTTATCGAATCTTTAAATGTATCTTTAGGTGTGTGGCGGTTTGGAATCTTTCTGTTACACCATCCATTTATAGTAAAATAAAATAATAATACATAAATAAAATGTTTAATTTGAACATTTTTTAATCATATTACACAAATCTAACTAATGTTTAACTTTATTTCTAGAATTATTTTGTCAGGGTTCTAGTTTAACTAACACATTCAGTCATTGTCAAATAAATAAATGTAATATTGTTACCCATTTCATCACTAAGGTTTATCATTCATTTTTAAAATTAGCAAGAGGTATGCTATTCTATCAATACATAAACACTACTCCTATATCATATGCATTACTTATAAGAACATTCTTGTATTCGTTATATTAAAAAAAAATGCATTTTTAAACTATCTCTACACAAATACTACTAACTTAAATAAGATTCTGATTATTACCGTTTATATTGATTAATTTTTGAAAAAATACGAATTATGCTTCCAGGCCATTAAAACAAGATTTGCGAGTATCGGAAAGGTGTGCATAAATAAAACGGTAATACTCTTTGAGCTTCTTTTTCAATAGCACGAGCGGCTCCGGTTGCTCGCTTCATATTTTACATATAACTTAACCGTATTTATGACTGTCATATTTTACGAACGATAAAATTTTCTTTTGTCATAAAGAGGGCACTAAACGTGATACTTTTTATAAAACGGGCTAAGGGGGACGACACAATTTTAATAGGAGGCACATTTCATATTTATGTTTTTTGGTTAACAGAGATGGACAACGCTTGACGGATCACTCGTAGGCTTGCAATGATTTTAGGCAGTTCAGAGGTCCTAAGGATAGTCGCAAAACCGATTCTGAATCGGTCTCGAACGTAAAAACAAACATTACAATAAAAGCTAAGTGTCACCTCTGTGTAGTTTTACGGCACCCCTGGGAGATGGCCAGAGGCGATACTATTTGCATAGCCACTGGAGCCAACTCCAAGAAACGAGATTCCCCTTTCCTTGACTCTCTCTCTACACCCTCGACTCTTGAGCAGATCCGATAAAATAGTGAGTGTTCTAGAGAGAAAAAAAAATAAATGACTAATAGATAAGCGATGAGGGCAAATAATAAATAGAAGCAGTAAACAATTTAAATTTTGTTTTATTTCAGTATCATTGTCTGAATGTCAAAACTAAAAATATCATAATATAAATTTATTATTTTTCACCAATAAAGAAAATTGGATAGCTCATTGTTGAATTTTTGGTTTGATTCGCTTCCGGTGACGATTTCCACACACAGCTGGTTTATTGATAGTTAATTTGTGCTAGGCCCCACCACGGATTCCGGATGTATGGGTCACAGGCACAATTTTATGTACGTACATGACAAAACCAGAATTTACTGCTGGTCGGTTAATTAAAGTCAATAATGACCGAAGGGGTCAGGCTTCGACAATAGAAAAGCCAGGACTCCTGTCGCCGGTTGCGACTTTTCTTTTCAGTGCCGGGAAAATGCCAACGAACAATATTTTTTAAAAAAAAACACAAAATTGCTTATGCTGTTCACACAAATGCACCTTAATTAAAATATTATATAAATAAAAAAAATAAAAGTGCTTAAAAATAATTGATGTTGTTATTATTGGATATGATTATTTTTTTAGTAAAGCTATGGAACTTTTAAATATTTTTTTACTTGAAATATTTTTCTTATGTAAATCGGACCAGAGAATATCAAACAGTCTAGGGGCAATTGCATAATCACACGTGTGTTCTAGACACCAGGCGTTGGCCAACATCAAAGGGATGAATAAACGGTTGTGGTTTAACAAAACGTCACCAAATCTGCATTCATTCTAAACTACAGGGTATTTGTGATAAGATTTTTTTATCTAAATTTATTTTATTGTTAAAATTGATGAAAATATGTATATTATAAATAATTACATAAATAAAAATTGATTCACATTTATGTAAGTAGCAACTTATTTCATATGAACCCTGTTTGGTCCATAGTGTAGGGCCGTATATGGCTGGCGGCTCGTGTTTTCAACACCCCTGGTGGCTGTGGATGCCCGAGAAATTGCTATCTATATTTGCTCGCCGACTTACCCCGCCTGTCCACAGACAAAGAAACCGAAGGGGACGAATCCCTCCATCGTGTGACATGAGGGTAACAAAACGACTGAAAATGTTATTTTTTAGCGCTGAAAATAAAAGCTCAGATGAAATGATTACTAATGCGTATTTAATTTTCTAAAGTTTTCATTATTTGTATATCGCTGCATTTTCGGCTCAACGTTTTCGTTGTAATTCCCCTGATATTTGCACAAATATGTTTTAAAAATGTACGAAACGCACCCAAAAGCTATTTCACATGCGTTCGTTTCCGCTTCCGGTATAATATAAAATTCAGAATGCATTTCCGGTAGACAGGTGGGTTGATGGTTGCGATATCAAAGGTAGCCCGCAACCCCTCCCGACAAGCGACCAAATTATTTCCCTTAGGGCTGTAATCACTTTTGTATGGGGAAAACCCCTGTATGTGGAAATGAGGGAGAGGCAAGGGCAAATGTGCAAAAAATATTTGAAATATTTTGTATTATACATTAAAAGTTTGTGAAAAATATTTTTAATGCTTTTATAATAATATTACTAAGTTCTTTTTTTATTTTCTTTTAAAATATATTAATTTTTAAATACGTCACAGAATAAATTCGGATGTAGGTATCTACATGAAAAACCGGGGATAAGAGGCACGTGAAAAACCCGTAGGTGGTTTTTTTTATTGTTTCTACGTGTATGAGTATCGCAACAGGGGTGCTTAATACAAAAAAGTTCTTATCCATATTTATTTTTTAATTATTTCATATATATTATGAAAAATAAATTCCGAAATTTGTTATTTTGATATGATAATATTATAAGTCGACTCTTTTTTTATAATTATTGATGTACGAATAGTAATTGACATCGAATATATACATTATTTTATTGATTCTAATTATAGTGATTTTCAGTATGTTTTCGTTTAAATCCATAATTGTCATATATTGTAGGGTTTTCACAGTAAACCAAACCATTTCAAATAAAACTTTTAAAAATTAAATTTCATAATTGGAGTCGAGTGTTGTCGCGTGTCGGAATCAGACGTAGCGGTGATGGTGGTTGGGCACAATCATAGTTTCGTGGATTCTACGGAGCTATGAGGAGTCAGGCCGCTATCCAGGCCAATTCAGTGACGTGTGTGCTGCTGGAGGTGCCCGTAGCACCCGATCAGACCGTAAATTAAATACGAATTTGCCCTAACCTCGTCTGATTATTATTGTTACAATCCGCGCGTGACAGCTCAGTTCCCGGGCTTTGGCTGGCGACCTGACCCGTATTCGAAGAGCCAAAATAACCTGGATAACGTCCGTCCCAGTCATGACATCATGGTTGCGACGGAGGTGCCTCCATGTGGCAAAGACCCGCCTCAGGGTTAATATGCCACTTAAATAAATATATTTTTTTGTAATTACCTCATTACATTTCTCACGTGTACGTAATTTTAATTAATAAAGCTTCTATTGCAAAAACTAGGCAATTTTATAAATATATCATTCATAAATACATGTATTATAAGAGTACTATACGAGACATTGGTTCGGAGCTTGCTGGAATTAGGTTTCATTATATGGGCGCCTTATAACACCTCGTATTCCCTCAGATGTTATTTTACAGATATAATACCCCAGCGCATGGGTATGGGGCTGCCTGGAGTATGTAAGCCTCGAGAAAAGAAAGTCGATCTACTTGTGCAAAGCACTTCTTCAAGCTGTTGATTGGCGCAGTACATAACCCCCCTGTACTGTGCGAATTGCTCTTGTGGGCGCCACCTCACCACCTTTGACCATGTTTGCGTTTGCTTTTTGTTTCACTATATATGAGGACAGATGCTCTCGGAAACTCTCCGGTAACCAGAGCTATTACTCTGCTCAACTACTTGATCGAGTATGTAGATATATTTAATGTTAAAAATCGGCATTTCGGTGGTCTTTTGTGTGAGATTTTATAATATCATATACCAGATTAATTATGGCGGCTTTTTAACTTTATTTTTTACTATCCCAGCATTTTTATTCATGTTTATCTATACTTTATTTTATAATAGTGATTACAATTTACTTAAGTAACCGTGGCGTATACCAAATTTATTACATTTGATGGATCCGATAGCGTAAAATTTAATTTTTGATGACTACTTGAATAGGATTCATCATTGATGAATACAATAGTATCAAAATTAGAGTGTAGTTTGTTTTTTTAACAAGCTCATGCACTCCCTGGCTATGGTGAATGCTTTCGTTGTCCAAAATTAATCATACTTTTTCGATATTTTTTTCTCCTAATTTCTGTAATAATATTGTAACGAAAGTAGCAAAAAAAATAATAGAATTAACCTTAAATGCTAACCGGTTTTCGTACTCACAGCAGCTTATTTACTTATACACAGTTAATTAGGAGTGAAATACATCTTATACAACAAGCAATGCTTTAATTTGACTTGTAAAAAGTTTAATTTGATTATTAAAAGGTTTAAAATGAATTTGAAAAGCTGAAATAAATTCCATGTTCTACAATACAAGCGTCAACTGTATATAATATAAAATAAAATTATAAAAAACATATATCAATAATAAAAAATAATTCTACTTATGATTAATAATACTAAAAACTGGCTGTCATGTGGCATCAACAAAATGGAGACTTTTGTTGTTTTTTTCCATAATAGAGTCTATAGTGTATCATTTACAAAATTGCAATTTTTAATTTATTCTAAATTGCAATACATACAAGATTCTGTTGATTTTATTAGTTATATAATAATATACAAAGTTTCCGGACTTTTTTTTATATAAAAGCTGTTGTAAACTGATATTGTGAGTCGGCCGCGCCCTAGTCGAGATTGAGCGCCCCTGCGTAGACTCGGGATAGTGCGGCGCGGCGGATTTCACACACGTGGTACCAGGACCCAGACTCACTTGAGACAGTGACTGTCAATGGAGTGCCTGCTCGGCATGTCCAAATACTTAAACTTGCCACATGCTTTGATGTCGACGCCGTTTTAATTTCGACGCTTCGTGACGTGAAATATTTACGGGCTTTGTCAATCTCGCTCGCATACCTGTGTGCGCCAAAATTATGATTTATCCGGCGACAGTGATTATTCGTTTCGTGGCAGAGCATCCCTGTCGACATTGGAATTATCGCGGCGTTCTGTAAATTTTCAGCATCCCCCACGGAGAGACTAATGGCGTCATAAATAAACTGGTGGTAATTTTCAACCCTTCATATATTTATTTTGGGATATGGATTATGAGCCCATAAATCATACGAATGAAACAAAAAAGGGTCGACGTTCGTATGTGATACTGAAAAATCATTTGTTAATTAGACACCCGGAGACATTACAAGATTACAGCCCCATTTTTATTATTATCCCATTTGTAATCGTTTTCGTGTTTACCGTGAACGATCGTCGGAATACGGGTTTGGTAATGGAGGCGATAGGTGTCGCAGCATTGGCACGTTCCTAGCTTCTATCTGATACACGTAGCCCGTTTATCAGAATGGATAGGTAGTGGTAGAATGTACGGGATAGACAGATTGCGGAGGAACCTCCATCATTTTCCGGACGATTTAAAGCCTTTGATCGATCTGTCCGGCCTGCAGGGACAGCGTCCCGGATTGGACATTGAATATCAATTCGGTTAGTTAAGTTTCATATTCAAATTTTTGCCGACGTTTATGAGATTCCTTTGGCTCCTTTGTAGGCAAAATTTCAGCTTCAAGGTATTACGAAAAATACAAGGCACGCAAAACCTTTCAAATGTCCGAATGCAAAATTATCATTTTTTAAGAGATAACATTTATTGGTTTTATGATAAAACCTTTTTATTTTCTAACTCCACTGCTATTATTTTTAAATACTGCCATTATTCGCACTCGTTCGCAGATTTCCCTAGTTATAATCACGTGCGCAGTACATGATAGGACAAGTTGGCACGTGTCTGGGGCTGGTTACGATGCATCTATTACTACGCCCTTTCATCGCGCCTCTTGCCAAAATTACATCCGATAGCTGTCATATCCAATAAAAACAGAATTAGCAAACTTCGCACCCCGCAAACTGTTACCGGTAGCATTTGCTGCATACTAGCCAACTAGCTCTCCCCAAATTGTAGCGTGTTATTACAAAATATATAACTTGCAGCTCTATTGCATAATTAGAATCTTAATCAAAATATGTATGCATCTCTTCTTAATTAAATAAAAACAACAAATATTATAGAATTATCAACATATTAAATTTAAATGGTTTTAATTGTCGATATAAATAAAAAGAGGAAACCGCTTTAATATTTTCCCAATGACATGGCTTTTCAAGAGTATCAGATTTTTAGATGGGTAAAATTAACAACAGATGTGAAAAAAAGCAGCATGAAAATGAAATGAATGGCAAGATAGATCCGTTATTAAAAACTTGATAGTCGAGAGAATTTAACGTATTTTAAATTTATTTTGTAATAATGTCAAATGTCAATGTCGTAAAATATTTATATTTTTATAATTTTTATATACAGGACTATATATATTTAACCCAAAGCATTGAAAGTCATTTATTAGAACGTTTTATGCAACTATGAGGTAAAGCCGAATTTTTATTTTACGATAAACAAATTATTTAACTAAAAATTAAATATAATTATTCTGTTTCTGTTGTTTTTGATGATATTTCTCCATAGATTAGTAAGTTTTTAACCTTTTCCATTCCGTGGGCCAGTCGCATTGACCCAACAGATATTTTAGCAAACAATTTTATTTTATTAATTTAGAAAAACATGTCATTTATTGAATCGGATATCAGATCAAACCCTATAGATCAGTGGTTCTCAAGTGAAATTTCACTGTGGCCGCATTATAAAAATCACAGGTTCTATGAAAATGTCTCGTGGCCGCACCAAATCTGATAAAAATAGCAGTTGCATGGCATGATTGAATCCAGAAGTTTGGCATATTAACAAAACACATTATTGAAAACGATTATGATGATTTATTCATAAAACAAAGGAGCGCATATAACTGGAGATACCATGCGAACGCGCAACATGAATGAGAAGGCGAAAAAATAAAACGGAGTACCGCTACAGAAAAACAGGCATTCAATAAATTTAGCGACAATGGACTACAAATCTATCGGTAAAAATATTTTTTAAATTTCAACCAAAATCCTCTGGTGGCCGCATGCGGCCACCGTGGCCGCACTTGAGAACCACTGCTATAGATGCTTCTTTTTCATTTTTCCAATGAATAATTTCCTTTTAATAAATTTGTAAAAAAAAGTAGTGAGAGTAACTCATACATTTCACTAAAAGTGGCCATAGTAGAAAATGTTAAATAACACTTGTGTTTAATTCTGTAATTTTTTATTATTAAAATACGACTCTGATTTTACATCTTGAGGTGAATTTTTTTATCAACGTTTTAACGGTGATAATCTAATGGTGCTACATCAGTCTCTCTGATGTTGGTTTGTCTTTTCACCCATTTACACCACTTCTTAACTTTGGTAACAATTTTTAGCACTGTAGAAGATTTAAGATGCCTCCATTAATATTGCAGATGGTCTGGGTAGCTTCATTTTATTTAAAACCTTTATCAAATAAAAACAGTATAAGATACCACAAATGTGTCTCCAATCTCCGTTGCATTTTTTTAATATTGGTCAAAAAATAATTCAAAACAGACGATACTAACAAAGCTTTAAAACGATACCGACCGCGACGTGTTAATTCACTAATAACGCCGGTGACCAACAGGTTTTAAAGTAATGGATAGAAAAATGTTATTTCTTTCCTCTTTAGTTAGTATAATAAAATGGTTAATGCTCTCTGAACATAAAACAAAGTTTATGAGTGCTTTTTTATATAAATTCTTTTGCTGGGATAAAAGTAAATATTTTTTTTTACTTTTGGATATTTGAATAAATACCAAAGAGTTGAAATTCCCGTCAGGTTATTGCTTTAAGTGTTCATCATCAACTGGCTCGTACTGTACTTTGTTAATCCATCTATCAATAGGTTGTTTATTTATTTATAAAAATATACTTTGAGAGATGTTAGATATACGAATATTCTGTTGTCAACTTGTTCTTGAACAAATATGACAATTTTCGATTTCATCTGCACCTTACTTGTATTAATTAGTGTGACATATCTTGTTGATAGAGAATCTCATCTTCAGTTCTGTTCCACGTAGTCAATGATAGATTGCTAGCGCTAATTTTTACAAACAAGCGGCGGGGAGTGAAAAGACTTCTTAGCGCAAGACAAGTTTTAACAAGGCCGCCGAAACGGTCTGATTGCCAATAAAATTCATTAGTGTTTTGGCCGCGCCCTGTCCATGCGCGAGCGTTATAACCCATTTAGGGCCTAACTCACGCCCCGGGAAAACTTTTGTCCAAACTTTGAGTTGTGATTAGAGAGCTGGGGGCCCGTTTGAAAGGTAATTTGCGATCAACTTTGCGGAAACACCAAGAACTCGCCGAGAGGAAAATACTCCACGTTTCAATGCCGAAAATAGTGGATGATAGCAATTTGCCAAAATTACCCCAAGACGCCAACAGGAAACCGTTCAAAGTGGGAATTTTGACCGAATTTTTTTGTGAGGTACGTTACGTCTATCGGTAAGTTGAAAAATGGAGGCTAATGACGGTGGATGAGGTGAAAATTTGCATTAGCTCCACAAGATATTGGGAAATCGGATCGAATATATGCAATGAATTTAAATCGGAACATTTAAACTAAATTTATTATTTTAATAATAATTAATTAAATTTATATCGCTAAAGAAATGCGAAATATTTAGTACCCAAAAACCCATCTACTACATGTATATGTACATATAGTGCAGTCAGCAGGTTGTTGTGATGTCCGCCAAAACCGCTGACTCCGAGGGTACGCCCGACTAAATTTCTTACATCCTTAGGGTTGGAGTTTCCTCCCCCAAATACAATATATCAACGGCGTGTTTTAAATGCCGAGGTAAGCAATTAATTAAATACTTTACTTAATTACATTCTAGCTTCATTTAAAAAGATTATAGACTAGAGAAAATAAATTCTGAAGTGTAATTATTCTTAAATAACGAATTCCGATCTTTGAAGTGAGACACCGTTGAATTGAAAAGTTTTAATGGCGTATTATCTCATTAGATGTTATATAGAAATATTACGATGAACGTCATAGATTAATAATTTTATTGGGGAATGAATGAGTAAGGCTGATTTAAGACATTATCTTAAGTTGTTAAATGAATGATGGATTAATAAAATATTTAACGATGTCTTTTATGTATATCTCATCTTTGAGTATGGCATTTCGTTTCCAATTTTGGAGGTTATTTCCATGAAAATTTTTCCAATCTATCCAATTTATCATAATATCCTTTTTCATCACATTTTATGCATCATGCCGATGTGCATTCCGAATTTACATCATAAAAGAGTATTATCAAATTTGGGAAAATTACTTCGCGTACATTTTACGAGCACTAAAGTCAAACGTCGAACGGCCTGCACTCTCTATAAAATTGAAATGGACATGTTTCACTATCGAAATTTTATCGAAAGTTTTAAAATAATATATATATATATTATTTCTATAAATATATTTTTTTATGGAATACATATTTAGAATTTTTTTATTCTGGTTTGTATTGTTTCAAACGATGTATTCGATAAATTTCTTTGATTATGAGAAATCTGTTGTATCGTATTGTAAAATTCAGCGAAGCCCGAACAAAATCTTATTTTTTCTTGGCCGGGGTCTCGTTAGTGTTCTCCTCACGTAGGTCTGACCTCGCTCCGTGACTGCAATGGATACATTTGGCCCGGAAATCGAAGTGTCTGCCATATCCACGGCGAAAAGTGGCTAAACAAAAACTGCCCAAAATACCAAATGTGAAAAAATCTCCAAACTTTCTACGCCTGCCATAATATATCATTGCCGTTCATTTCTCAAATATCCTGAAGGCATGCCGACACCTTCACTATATGTCATTTTCCCAACACACCTTTCTCATACATATGTACATCAATATCCATGGACTATGCATGAGGCATCGCCAATGTCAGACATATTAAAGAATATGTAATAAAAAGAATTTCTATTCGATAGAAATTGTCAAGGAAATTGATAAGGAAAAAACTCAATACTTTTAAAGAATAATAATGTTCATAGCATTATCCCAATATTTCTCGCTAATAACATTTTTTTATAATAACTAATTAATGTGCATTTTAATATACTTTTGTCGAAAACATTATTTTATTTGTATATACGCTCAATTCCTTTTTATACCGTGTAAAAACGTGATTGAACTCATAAAAAAACCCTAAATTTATAAAACCGTGTTATTTTTTAAAAAAAGGACAGCATTGTGTTATAGAATATCGCGTAAAAAAGCTAATAATAAAAACCCAATAAATAAATTATATAAATACAGGTAGTCCTCGACTTACGACGGTTCTACTTACGACGATTCGCACTTAC
>JAGXCT010036512.1:17071-67039 GCA_022495035.1 Philopotamus ludificatus | reverse complement strand
CCAATCATGTGCGAAAGTCGAGGTCCGCCTATATATATATATTTCATAATCTTCCATTTTGTATTTAATGGCGGCCGTGAACTTATCTGAATTCGCAGTTGAATGGCTTTTATTGACGGTAATTGGCGATATTTATCGTTTTTCATGAGACACAAAATTGAATATGAATACATTTTTCTTTTCAGAAAACAATAGCGGAAAAATATTTGATTGGAATCAGATTGCAATGGAGAGAAATAATCCCACCCGACGCTATAAAACACGCCAACAATACGAGTGAAGATTTATAAATGTTAACATTCAAGGATTGGTGTGGGAGATATTTTTTCATCCGTCGCTAATTAATACAAAAATATTCAATATACATTCGATACGAGATAGATTTGTTCACGGATTAGGCAATGAAGGATTTTTATGCTCGATTAGATCGAACAACCTTCTAAAATGCATTTTTTTCATTTAAATATCTAAAAAAATGCTGTGAAGAAATGTTATATTTATATATATAAAGAAATTGGTTGTCGCCATCATTTTTTTCTCATCATTCACCGTCGTGTAAAATGTGCCACAATCACATGCCTATTACTTTTAGGACCATTAATCGCAGATCAATCATTCGCCATGGCACTGTATTCATTAAAATATTGTTTGTAACAAAATAGCGTACAATGGATGGTCTCTGCTGGAACAGGAATTGACGTGTTGAATGAGGTCGATGTGAACAAATCTTTGTTCTTTTAAAAAGAACACCATCGTCATTACAAAGAAATGCATGAGAAACGTTTGCTCCGCTAGTGGGTATTTAATGAGCATCGAACGAGGTCCCATCGCTATGAGAGTATGGCTGCGACAAATATTTTTTAGAATTATCGATTTTCTAATTGATATTTGATTGATACGATCGATTGTGCAGATCCATGTGATTCGTTGATTTTGAAACGCTTCCATAATCGCTGGATTCGTTCGAAGGGTATGGCGCAATAAGAAAAACCAAGGCAATCCGATTCTAGATTCAGACCGTTGGTTGCAAACCTGAATTCAAATCGATGCGATAATTAAATCGGAAATAGGAACAGAAAATTATATATTTAAAAATACTGACACAGATTGAGTCATCGCAATTGGACACGACTAAATATATTAGTTTTAGTATCTAACTGCCAAGATCCTTCTAAAACTATGCTTTCATTGAGCGCGATGCAATTTATTTTATTTACTTCTAATTTTTTTATGCAAAAGTTTAAAAAATCCCCACCCATCCTGTCGATGATTCAATGATGATCGCACATCTTGCACTCGAAGTCAAGTATTATTATGACCACAACAAAGTACCAACTTTCATTTTATTTACACGTATGTGTGACTTTCGAGAAATATTTGAAGTAATGTTAAAAAGTTCAATGATTTATTAAACATTTTCTTTTTCAATAATAATATAAACAAGCTAAAACTAATAATGAAGTATCCAGATGAAAATAATAAACAATAATAAAATAAATGACGAGCGGCATGTGGCTAAAAGAATCTGTGAGTCAGTATGACTGCACCGAGTCGCAGCGCGATACGGCGCTCAGTGGCGAGAGCATCCCCCCTCCCCGCACTCCGCTACTAGCCCGCATCCATCCAACACACGAAGCTGGCAGAGCTGACGAGCATGCAGCGCTCTGACTTCAAAACCGCGCTGAATAACACTACCCGCGGAGCCACCGACCAGATTTATACCTTTGAATAGATAATAAACTCCTCAATTTGGGGGTGCTGCAGCTCCGCATTGTATATGAACGGATGGATGTATCCATTGTCTAACAAAATTGGTCAATTATCTGATTCATGGTTTATACATGGATACATGATTTTAAATGAAACGATCACATGTATACACGAAGTTTCAAAATTAATAGAATTATATAATATTAATTACAAAAATAATTACAAAAGAAAACATCACAAGAAGCTAGTATAGCTCAACCCCGTTTTCGTATCCGGAACTCACGTTTTCCCGCTATTTGCCTACAATTTTTAAAATCTCATTGCGTTAAAGTACATCAAATACCTGTTTTTACGTTTTTATTTCCCGCAATTTACGTCTGAAATATTTAAAATTTCAATCAATTTGAATTAAAAGAGAATATATAAGCTTTTTTCCCTCCTAACTATACTAGTGAACTGCTAAATCTAATTAAATCTGATAAAGTTATTGAAGATCTTAAAAAAATAAGTTTACATTACGTATGGAGTGAAATTAAAAAAAAACGATCAAATGTTGTTTTCGGAAAACTAAAGAAAGGGAGACGAGATAGAAGATGTTATGCAACACAATGCTAGGTGGGAACTAATTTTAGACGAACTCTTGCAAAAATAGGTGGATTTTTACGGGAACAGTTCCGACGGAGCTCATCTATGAATAATAGATAAACTCGATTCATCCAATTCCAACAAAAGTAGATACTATAGGGTATATTGAGAGACTATAGAAGGAATTGACGAACCTTCCAATCAATTGATCGCTTCGACAATACTTGAGGAGGTGCAGCACCCCTAAGCAAATTGAGGAAACATATTATTTATATTTATTAATCAGGTCGGTGCCTATACGGGCAGTGTAGTGCAAGAGGGCTTTCTGCTTGTCAGCGCTACCAGCGTCAGGTATTGGAAGGATACGGATCGGTAGCGGAGCGCGGGGGGGGGTCTCGCCGCTAAGCGCCGTGTTGCGCTGCGACTCGGTGCAGTCATACTGACTCAGCATTTTTGATTCACGTGTCGCTTGTCACTAATTTTATTATTATTAATATTATTAGCTATTTTTGCGTAATATTCCGCAGCCCTCCCAAAAATTTAATTCACGAGCCACGATCGTATAAAACCCAAAAAAATTGTACCAAACATACAAATTCTGAACTGTCTCAGTCATTTACTTAGAACATATATATTTTTATATTAAATTTAGTTTAAAATCACATTTACTAAGTTGATTTTAAGCAATATAAGTCTTATTTTTATACGTTGGTTGTATCGTTTTTTACACATGCATGTGTACACATATGCGGTGCAAAAAGAGGGAGTATTAGACTTTAGTATTAATATTGAACTATTCGTATGCAATCGATTACTTTCTAATACATAGAATGATGTCGATTTTCAGTCCAAGAATCCACTTATTTTTTTAGAAAGAATAATATGATAAAAACTAAATGACTCATAATATATCGCATAAAAAACCAAATACTAAAATTCTTAGAAGCGCTACGTTTCATTTCAAAATATTAATCATGTTGTAAATTAAGAGAAAATGCTTAAACATGGATGTATGTGTTATACCAGAACTAGAAGAGGTGCGAGGGCGTTGCCACGAGGTGGCTAAGCCATCCATCAGCCAGCAGTTGATTGACATGGGTGTTGGGTGCATGTAGCTGCGGTGTCGATGGCATGCCACATAATTGATTAGGAGTAGGCAGCTCGAAGAAATGGCTCCGATGGATCGTGCGCCACCAATTTCATGGAGAGCTAGTCACGGGACTCGTTCATGGCCACTAGTTTTCTAGGCCTGCCGGCCAATCGTGCTGGACCGAATGTGTTTGCCGTATTCGCGGCGTGCCAATCTGCCCTGATATTTTCGGGTGAACGACCAAAAAGAACCAATTTGGCAAACCACAGCGGCGACGGACGGCCGCGCCCTTTTTTGGACCGCGAGAAGCGTGGGTCGGTGTTGTTGTTTTGATATATTGTGCTCAGATCTCTAGCATTCTATGCTAATTCGGCGTGGGGTACGGATTCAAGGTTGGCCGCCGTTTATATGGCGGCAAATCCGACAATAAGCGTAACTCTGGGAGATTATTTATAACTAGACGTCAACGTCTGTTGCCGGCCTTAATTGTGCTCAACTGCCTACGATTTTTTTTCTGGGAAATCCAAGAATCTCTCAATGATCGTGTATCACAGTCATTGTTATTCAGACTAAAATAAAATGTGACGAAAGTTTTTTGTCATCCATAGTCAAGTACAGTCAACTCTTCTATAGCGCCAATGTAGGGACCATGCTATAGAAAACTGCCCTATAAAAGAATAGACATGGATACGAAATTTGGGGTTAGGTTTTATAATTGTATTTTGTATATTGAAGTTGAGTGTCGTCGCGTGTCCGCGTGTGTAGATTCTACAGAGGAACTATGAAGAGCCCAGGCCGCTATCCGTACCAATTCGATGGCGGATATTCTACCAGAGGTACCTCAGAATTCGCCTTAGCCTCATCCAATTAAAGTTGTTACAATCCGGCTTCGAAGAGTCTAGTTAACCTGGAGGACCATTATCGTAATCCTGGCCACAGGGTTGAGACGGAAGCGCCTTCTCCGGTTGCTTGGGAGGTGTATAGAAGAAGCTCAGGACATCGCGGATATCGCGTAGTGTCCTCCAGGTGGCAAAGACCCGCTTCTGATTAGAAGGCCATTTAAATAAAATAAATAAAATGTTGAACAAAATTATTGCATCAAACATATTCACGAAATATCTAATAGAAAAGAAAGAATAAAAAGCAGATAAAGATGAAAGGTATTCACTATTTTTGTCAACTGTATGTTTTTTTTTGAAGAATCGAGTGTATCCGGTGGTGTAGTATTAAATGAAAAAAAGTACCGCGTCGCTTTTATGTTTTTAAACCTAGCCGTGCGTGCCTATTGGGGACTACAAGTTGTGGATTTTTCTCGAATAACTTTTTAATATAAATCTTACAAACTTTTTGTATTCGTCTAAAAAAGTCTAAGGAATAATTATTATAAATAATCATTGTCCTTTATTGTCTGTAATTGCGAAAAAAAAGGTTTTTACTCACTCGCTTCCAGTACGATGTGCCGAGTGCGAGTGAAACGTGCGATTGACATGTGCTGCGAAAGCTCAGTCTTAGGCTAGATAGACATCGCCGAGAGCGTTTTCATTTACGCGTCATATTGATTAGTTAATACTAATTTGTAATGCTTGGGGTCCCTGAGAGACCCCTTTCGGATGACGCGGTTGATTTCGTTACTTTCAGTGTATATTTCAGTGTAATTCAAAAACACGACTCGAATAAAATATTTCACTTTACATAACTTTTACGTAAACGTATTCATTATTATATATCTTTTAATATAAATGTCTTTTATTATGAGATTCGATCTAAATCAGGGGTGAGCAACATTTTTCTACAACGGTCCAGCTACAAATATAAAAATGTTGTGCAGGCCGCATGCATGAAACTTATACTGAATGAAAAATTATCTCTTTATTAACAAAATAATCCTAATTATAAAACAGAAATAAAACACTAATTAATAGAAATACTATTAACCTTTAAACGCCCAGTGGTCCTGTACGGGCCCGCGGGTTCGCGTCGTTCAATGCCCTACGGTCCCGCACGGGACCAGTGATTATGGTACATTTTGCAATCGGTTTACACTGGTTTACGATAATTTTTGGTTTTGATAAATATTTTTGTCATAATGAGTAATAACATCTACGTTACAAGGTCGACTCTTGGGATAAGCGTTGTGTTGTAATAGGCGGACTGTAATAAATCAGCTTAATCCACACCATACAATATATGTCAATAGGGATACAGGCTTTTTCCATACCTAAAAATGAATCCTTTGGGGTGACCGATTCTTTTATCAATATAGCTGTAAAAATGGGTTCGTTTTTTTTACGTTAAGTTTAAGTTTTGGTGCTGGTGTTTGTTTGAAAAAAAATAGTTTTATAGATATAATTATTTGTGTCGCGAATATTTCGCAAAAAATTGCTTGGGCAGTGGGTTTACTCTATTACGCACGGACACGGGTGCTTAAAGGTTAAAAAAAACGGCTAAAGACATATATGGAAAAAGATTATGATTACGCCCAAGGTACAATGAGGCAGATGAGACATTAGGATTTTTTAAAAGTCAAAATGTAACATCTTTTAAGGGTCGCGCGAGAAGGTGTGACGGGCCGCATGCGGCCCGCGGGCCGCTGGTTGCTCATGATATTTAATCGATATTTAAAGCCCTATTTTCTAGCTTATGGACAATCGATTGAAATTAAATCGTAAAAAAATCAAGGGTTCGATTAATTCAATTAAATTAATCAATAAAAAGATAATCAAAACGGAAGCTATGATCGACGCCGAATTTAACCAGCATGCAATTTACATCCACACTTCCGCACACATAATCATATGCAATTTACCACGGATATATGTTCCTTTCTGGCAATTATGCTCTAAATAAATTCGCTCCCCCGGTTATTTTTCACATATTATACTTAACGATTACCACTTTCTCCGCGTATCTCATCGACTGGTTTTCGTATAATTTTCCAATAAAGCTAATGTTACGATTTACGACCAATTTCCGCCGAACCGGAGCAGATTTTCGCGTTAGGTAACAGTGTCATTCATTTCTTTTGTAACATCGACGCCGATGACTAAGGATGTGGGCATCCGTATGAAGTAAGAAGTATCGAAGCACCAAAAAGTAATTGACATTACGTTGTTCCACTTTGAAAATTTCACCGTGACTAATGCGCAAAAATTTCACGCAAATATTATCTTATACATCGACGCATACTTTTTATTATTAATATCGATGGACACAATGGTTGTTCACATGCCCGCTTAAAATATTATAAATAATTGTGATTAATTGCTCGGTGATTTGACGCTGAAAAAGATTTCACGTGGTGATATCCGGGTTAAATATAATATCGCGTATAATACGATCGCATTAGTGACAAACGGCGCTATAATGGTTCTCAAACTTTTTATGTTGCGGACTGCGTGATGGGCGAATATAACCGAGATAGATTATGTGTTCTAATTCAGCATTCCATGTGAAAATTTCAGTAAATTATGGCGGATTCGGCATTTCTTTAATATCCAATTAAAAACTTGATTTGTATTCACGTGTATTTTTAAACCGATTAACGTCAACTTGTCTCATAAACGACCACAAATTAACGAGAGAGATATTAATATCTGCTTTGCATACTAGATCTCTAGAAGGTGAAAGTGTCCCGACCGTGGGGTAAGTAAATAAATAACTCCGTGGAGAGCTTATAATTTGCTTCTACGTATCGGGAAAATTGTCGTAATGATACAATTATCAACGTTTTCTAATTTCATCAACTCGATCCGGCCATCTTATTCCACAGACGATACATATATTATTGATGCATTAACAATGCAATAATAACTATGCACGCGGACGGATTAGACTTTGAGAAAACGTGAATTAATTGAAAATCGCAATTGTTTTTTTTTTACGAAAGAGATTATCTGATATATTAATATCATGAATATATGTATTTGGGTAATATCAGCATGGTGTGTAGAAAGTGAGAAAGTGTTTTTTTTTTCTTGACTAAATTATAATCTCAACAATAGTGTCACAGCCCACGAGTTTATAGGACGCAAATTGTTGTTTTTTTTTCTCGCTAAAACGGAAATACGTAAAAAAGTCCATTGTCTTTTTATCTGAGTGACAAGGAGGTTGAATGAAATATTACATGTCACACGTATGCAGAAAAGGCGTTGCGTAATATTTCGTACCGAAAGCTGCCATCAATCATTGAAACAATAATAGGTTCAATACGAATATTGTTTTTGAGAACCACTTTGCATTTTTACGACACATTATTTAACCAAAAAAAATACACTGGATATATACATACCGGATATAAGCGTGTTAAACGGGGTAGAATTTACGTATAAATACGGAAGATAAGTTGCATTAATTGAAATTGGCGTGTAATAATTATTTTTTTCAAAAAATAAAAAAAAATGTGCTTCCCATAGTTCTTGATATGTTTTTATAGCTACAATCGATCCTCCTATAGCGCTTCATAGTCGTATGCGACAATCCCTCCAAGAGTGCTCTCTTTTGAGCATCGTTTTCTACTAAACGCTTAATTTTCAAGGTCAAATTACATATTTCAATATATAATTTCATAATATTATAAGTAATAAAATGTTAGATGTATTGATGTTTCCATAGCATGGTCTTTATCTCGGCGTTATAGAAGCGTTGATTGTACTATATCATCATTGTACCATTATTGTTACTTTATAAAAAAATTGAGCATGAAAATTAAAATGGTTTTCTAACTGTCATTCAACAATTATTTCTACTCCAAGACGTGGTTCTTAACCATTTCTACTGTGACCATTTTAGTCGAATCTATGAGCTACTCTCATTATATTTTTTTACGAATTTATAAAAAATATATTCAGCGGGAAAATAAATAAGAAGCAGGAATTTAAACTAACCTTAAGACAGGATGTATAGAAAAAAAATCAATTTCCTGTGATTTCCATAACTAGGTTTTTAATAAGCGCTTCTAAATTTTGGTTGTTATAGGCAACGTATTTTCTCTAAAATACTGCACTTGTATTTTTCATTATATGTCATTTAGCATATAATTAAATAAAACTTGAATTAGAGATAAATAAATCCAACATCCCTGAAGATTGTCGACTACATTAAACATTTTATAAGAAGCACATTTAGATTCAACAATTGACTCAAACAGCAATAGCAAGGCAGGTATGAAAGGAAAATACAGCTAGCAAGGGTAGTAATGTCTGGGCAGAATCTTGCTGGCGATACCCGAAGCATTAAGTCTATAGACAGACGATGATTAGATGACTTTGAGGTTTGATGCTGAATGAAAAAAGTGCACTAATAAGCTAATCATGGTCAGAAACATTTAAGGCAAGAGAAAAAGACTCAAAAATCGGATCTAATGAGCAGGCTATAAACCTTTGTGACTATCAGTACCTATGGAGCAAGCTTCTAGGCTCACAGAGCTAAAAACATGTCTATTGTCAGCTCAGAGAGTTGCCCTCCTGCTGCTTACGTCTTATTAGGCAAGCTTCCGCTGAATCTGGTGGCGCAGGTGAGAGCCACTATCTGACTAGGCTCCCAAGACAAAGTTGCCTTGGTGGGCTCGTCAGTTCTCCCTGCTCCCACATGATAAAGACTCAGGTAAAATTCTCTTGCAGAACTTAGGACACTGGAGCAACCGACCGTATTGGGTAAAAATTCTTCCCCAACGTGTCGCGACGAATGGAGATGTATTACTGTAGAATATTCCAGTTTGACGATGGCTCATCCATTAACGTTCCGGAGGGTTGCTCAATCATCCAGGTGATCGTCGGAGGTAACACGTGTGATAGGATTGATCTATCCTAAAGAGTATTGGATCCTGGAGCCCCGGGAAGTGAGTCGGATTCGCCAGCAACAAAAGCACAGGCGTCCTTATCAAGGGATTGCTCCAAAGATCTCCATGCATCAGCTTCCCGGAGGAGCCAAACATTCAAATTGCGCCTAGCGGCAAATACCTAGGAGTAATCCTTAATAGGGAACTAGGAACGCTAACGCATATCAATTATAAGATGGACAGAGCCTAGCATGAACCAGGTGCTTCGCCAGAATAGCAGGCTTAACCCTTTCCACTCCAAGCTTTTTTTGGTTTGTTTCCACCAGCTCCACTACTCAATTGGAAATTTATTAGGTAAATGTGATTTGATTTTTTTTAACTAAATATAAGTATAAATATAAGTATTTTTTTTTTTATTCTTGTTTCTAATATAGTGTACAATATAATAACCCTTGGATATCAATTTTTAAAATTTATTTTAGTATGGTATTTTTCAAAACCTGATCCAGGAAGGATGGAGCGATGGTTTTGCCTCGCATGTTTTGCAATAATAGCATGTTTCTTTCTTTCATATATTATTTTCCTATTAGGTACGGCTGAAATCCTTGTAACCTGCGGGTGCAAAATATATAAAGTCTTGACGTCCCATCTAATCGTTGCTCATATCGGCTGGATGGTGGGGCAGTGAACTCTGAATTCTCGATCCCAGCATGACATCAATAATTTTTGCCTATGGTATGGCTCAGCGGTGTATTTCCATTTTGATTGCACATATTTTTGTAAATATAAATGAATTTATTGACCCCCCCCAAAAAAAAGTTTTCTCCACCATTTGAGAGTCTTTCTTATAATAAAACGGTACGGTAGAGCACTTTGGTGGCTTCATCGGCACCATATAAACTTATGATTTACAATTACTGTCGGTTTTTTCACTTCTATCCGTAAATTCTGATTGGGCCTACAACTTCTAATATTTCCTCGCTTTGCTCTTGCATGTCTTCTTTGTATTGTTTCAGATTAGGACGCCATAAATGTACTTAGAACATTGCTCGTGCCATATACCAGGCCAACTAGGACATTTTGTTTCGGAAGCAAGCGTTTTTCCTTTGGATAATTTCGGTTTTCAATTTTCCGGTAATCCTTTTTCTATTAGGCATAATGTGCCGGTCAAAAAAAAACAACGCAGTTTATATAATTCATTTGCAAGGGGCTACATTGTTCGTATAAAGTGATCCGTAAATATATGATATCCGACAGCTTTAGGTACGGATTTTTTCAGATTGTTGTGTAGATGTAAAACTACAAATTCCACTAGTGAATGATAAGTCTGGCCTTATTAGCCCATCTGTCGATATTTTTTCCATAGTACGGAACGAGAAGGAATATGTAGCTTTCTGAAGAATCGGCTAAAGAAACATAAACACGTAGTCCATTTGGTCAGCACAATAACTTTGGGTTACATAGGAAAAGAAATTTTCCCTTTGAATCACGGTGGATTCGTCCAATTGATATAGATTTTTATTTGGTATAAAATGTTCTCTGCATTTAGAATCAGTATATGAAGAGACAGGTATTTACCTTTTGTGTCCTGGTGAAGGCTTGTATCATCAAGCTGAATTGATTCCAAATGCAATGACCAAAATATCTGCATGAATCTTCTCCGTGAAAATATTTTGCCAAAAAATGAAATTCTGGAATGAAATGCTAGGCTCCAATAATCCTGCATTTCAGGGACTAATGGATACATATTAGTCGACTCCCAAAAGCGCCTTCATTTCCTTCCGTTACATCAATCCATGTTCTCCAAATGGAATGTTTTGATAATGTTTTGGCAATATGTGCTTAGCATACTTATTTGTCTCCGGATGTAATTTTACGTATTAGATCGTCCGTAAAAAATAAATAAAAAAATTGTAGAGGTGTAGTGCAAGATGCTGGAACTTGGGGTCCTGGTACTTTATGTCCAGTAGTGAAATCCATATTTGGGCAGTAATTATCCTCATTAGTGACATCCACCCATGAAGATTGATCGTCATCTCGAATATTCTGAACATCGTCACTACTGGAAATTCTTTGAAGTCTTCGTTGGCGATAAAACGGATAAATCTCATCAGAGGAATCAGATTCTATGAAGGCTGCAAATGACGGTCCTGGATCTGATCTGCTAAGTCCCTTTCTTGGTAATAACGGCATTGGAGAAATACTCGCTTCACTTTCGTAATCACTATTTATATGAAAATTGTCAAATACATCGTCCAATTCTCCCATATAGTCACTATCATCACCACTATCAAATTCATTATCAAATTTATTTGTGTTTTTTTAGCTATGGATTTTCTACAATAGCCAATACGCTTTCGTTTTAGATTTCTTACGTTTTTATTAGACATGATATATTATGGATTGAAAATTTATTTCACTAATGACACAATAAATTCCAGTAGATAAAAAACAATCACTTAGCAATGTTATTCGTCACGTCTGTAAATTGACGGCGAATGTTTACGAGCACTTAGCGCGAAACTAACTGTTTTGTTTGTCGATGCGCTACACTGAAAACACACCATTCTTTTTGTTTTACGATGGGTAGTCGAAGGGTCCCAACTTTCTAAATTCGTGTCCAAAACATGCATATATTTCGAATGTATATCGACAAGAAATAATAAAAAAAATTGCTTCAAAAATCACATCAAAATTTAATATTAGCTCCAATGTCGAGTGACACTCGACATTGGAGTGGTGGAAACATAGCATGTCGAGTGACACTCGACATTGGAGTGGAAAGGGTTAAGTTGGGCCTTTGAATACAAAGCGTTAAGAATAAGATTTTTGCCGAACGGAGCGAGCTTCTGGGCTCAAAACTGAGCTGAAAACTTGGCCATTCACACATCATCCACGACGGTCCTTCCAGTTCTATCAGGCGAGCTTCCGCTAGATCTAGAGGGGCAGGTGAGAGCCGCTATCTGGCTAGTCTCCGGAGGCAAAGCTGCCTTGGTAGCCTGGTCAGCTCTCCCTACTCCCATATGTAATGAGTAACTCGCTTAAATTTCTCTTGCAGAAACGGGCCATATCTGCATCCCTTAAGGGCATGACAGCGGAGCTATAAATTCTTCCCGAATTTGTAGGGACCCAAATCATTTCACTTAGCAATTTATCACCGTCCACGACGCCTTCAATTCCAAAACTGGCCAAACTTGCCATACGCGAGGACACTAGTTAAAACTTCTGTGAAGGACTAGAACTAACATCGAGACGTATTATGGGAGTGCTCGAGCCTAAACTCAGGTAGGGAAGAGATGTTCAACGCAGGCAGGAAGGCTTATGGGCCAATTGCCACGTTGACTTGGTTGTTAGTCGCCCTGCCTACAGGATGTTCTGTTTGTTTCGGATCTTGTCGGAGCGAGAGTAAACCTGAATTACCCATTGCCTACTTAGGCTGATGTCGTTTCAACTCAAGAGTGTACGTACTAATTGTCGTAGTTATATCCGGAGTACACATCAAGGTAGGCCAGCTTACTCACTATAGGACAAGGATAAAAGGGATACCTCCGAACTTAAAAGTGGCCCTTAGTGTCACGGTTTGAGCAATGGACTAAGTGGAAACTATGTCCAATAAGATTTGCTATCCCCGGGTCGGCTAAGCCGATTCTTCAAGTTCCATTATTTTTTTTTAAATCGTGCTTATATAAAATTGTTTGATGTCTAATAAAATAAATCAATGGGAATGTTTTTAAACTATCAGCATTAGAACAAATCATTTATTATGATATGTTGACACAATCGACAACATTTCCCAACCATACACGTCCACATTCTAAATCAGTCGCTGAAATGGGTTACAAGGACATGAGTGTCTACTGATAATTATATCAAAACCTTTCTATTGTATTTCATTTAAACGTTGCATAATGTCACTTACTATTTTTTCATAATTGTATCGGCACAAAAAAATCTTCTTACCTGAAACAACAACGAAAAAAAAATACAAATTAGTACGTTTGATTGAGATATTGCATTTCAGATATGAATGACTATAAAAAAATAGTATGGGAACAAATCACAATGAATATTTTTCTCAATATAGCACTGGGAAATAATTTTATAATCCATATTTGAGCAATAAGGATTTTATGAAACGTATTTCTTATGCGCAACGTCGATACAATTGTATAGGACGCATTATGTATTCATGCACAGCCTCTGAAATTACATATCGCCACTGTAATTCGCATTTTTACATTATGGCTCTAAGCGAAAAGTGAATGCATGAATTCACAATAATATTACATGTCAGTACAATTTGTCGCTAGACTGAAGACGGCCAACATAATATGCATACAATGATGCAATAACCATTTTGGACATATAATCATCAATAAAAATTATATCAATATGTCTTAATATTAATTGACAGTGGCGATTTTTTAATCAAACAATTAAATGTGTCTTCATTTTATTATTTTTCCCTATAAATTTGATTGTTTTTATCAGATTTGGACCAATTCTGTACCTCCCAAACGATACAGTTGCGAAAGTACGGTATCCAGAAGCTCTTGCTTCACGTGAATACAGTAATTATAAGAAATACGTGATTATCGCATTTTGCGATAAATGCGAAATAAAATCGATATATGCGAAATTTAACTATTGAATAAAACTAACGACCCAGTTTAAACCCGATAGATACAGTTTTTTCACGTCAAATACACCTTTTTCAAATCAAATGCATCCTTTTTCAAAATCAAATGCATCTTTTTACAAATCAAATGCACCTTTTTACAAATCAAATGCACCTTTTTACAAATCAAAAGCACCTTTTTACAAATCAAATGCACCTTTATAAAAATTAAATAAAACATTTAAATACGTTATCCCACTTATTACGCTTGTTTTTTCAGTTCCTTCAAATATGTAAAAAACGCGTTCCCCGAATTTACTTTTCCCCACAAATTACGTTTTTTTTCAGTTCCTTCAAAAATGTAAAAAACGGGTTCCATAGTATTTAGTACCCCGAATCTAACCCTGAATTTACGTTTTCCCGCTGATGATGATTGCGTATGGCTTTTACTTTGCCATTCTTCGCATGCTCGTCGTTGTTGGAGTTTCCTCCGTCATTTCGGAACACGCCAAGAACAACATTAGTTGGCTATGTAATCCAGGTGCAGGTTGATCCACTAGCCTTACGGAGGGCAGGCCCCTCTTCGGGCCAGCAGGCCAACATTACCTTAGCGATAGTCTAAAACAGCCACCTGGTGCAGCATTATGCATCGAACGAGTTTTCCTCGTTGCCGCTACGGCCTGGGATTTATACTGGAACTGGGAAAAGGACGGAGCGAGTTTGTAGGGAAGCGGAAATGTGATGGAAAACGGCTCAAGGGCTATCGGCATTTTGCCTTTCTGATAGCTAAGGGAGCCGGGTCAACCTGGCCAGGATAGTCGCGGCTCACCAGTACTGGTGGCAGAGATACAAAGAATTGTTTCTATATACCTCTACGTGGTTATTCTAAAACATGCGTTTCTACGGACCTTGACGTGGTTAATTCTAAATTACGTTTTTTTTTACCAGTTCCTTCAAAAACGTAAAAAAACAGGTTCGCCTGGAGAATCTCGTTGCGTTGAGTAACGCACAAGAACGCAGGACGAACGTGATACGAGATGCGAAATGCAAAGGATCTTGGAGAGCAAAATCAAGAAGATTCGGATCAAGAATAGACACGATCTTCAAACATGAGGGTGACGACTCAAGAATAAGTCGATTATGAAGAAGAATATTGATGTTGAAGATTTGTGAGGAACAGCAACCCTTCTATAGCGTTCAGATAAGGACCACGCTATGGAAAGTTAGGCACCCATACAAAATTTAGGGTTAGGTTCTTTTAATTATATTTGCGATTTGAAGAAAATCAAACATTTGACCCACTTTTATATTTTCAATGACCTTGGACGTGTTTATTTAGATAACAATAGCTCGTGCCTATAGGCGCGAGGGGGTATTGACCTAGCAAATTTTTGCGGTTTTTTCATTCGCAACAGATGTGCCAGGGGAGTTCAACGGGACAGTTTATTCAGTTATTTTTTTTATAGTGCTTAAACATATGATGAATAAATAATAAAAAGGCAAATATAAATTATGAAACCTTTTCGGAAATATGTTTTATTTAGGATACATAACAATTAATAATTGAAGAAAGAAAAAAAATGCACAGGATTGCTTCTACTTGCGACGGAGAATAATATTAGAAAACTACAAGAAGTCAGTAGGTCTTATATTTCCAAATTTGATAAGACATTTGAAGAAAAAAAAAACAATTGATTACTGTTGGGACCAAATAAGATGGTAAAAGATCATTTCATGTTGGTTACAAAACATTGAGCCTTTTCCCTGGGCAGTGACAATAGTGTTCGGCGCCTGTGTGCGCCGCACAATCTGGCAACATTGACGGCGCCCCCATGTCCCTGACGTATCTTGACACTAGAAGTCAATTTTGATGAAATGTTTTATATGTTTAGTTTGCTCGGAGGGTTTTTACTTCTGGATTTTTTTTTCTGGAAGAAGGACGAAATTTAGCTAACGTTGAGAATATAAAGATGGAATCGCTGAAGAAACGAAAAGCCATACTGTAAATTTCGTTGAAAAAAACTCAAAATTAAAATTCCGCGATTTTTAGGGGCCTGTTTTTTTACATCGATAATTATCTAATAAACCAGCAGTGTCCAGCGCCTGTGTGCACCGCACATTTTGGCCATATAGCTCCATATCCCCAATCACTATTGATTTTTCTTCGAGATTTAGTGGCTTACACGATGCAAATATAATTAGCATTTGTGCCTCTACTTTGTTCCTCCTCCGCGTTTTTTATTGCAGTATTTGTGAATAAATTAAAATAATATGTAATTCTTCGTTAGACGTTAATTGCAAAATGAATCGTCTTGACTCGGCAATATTAAAAAACGACAATCTTTTCCGAAAAATCTAATATACGAATTGCTTCTAAAATAAGCTAATATGGTCGAATCACGATTTCCATCGATAAAATCTTGAATATGACCGATATTTTGATACGAAATGATTTTTTTGTACGAAACACGTCGAGAGAAAACACGTGCGTATATAAATATATTATTCACGATTATTAATTCAATAATTATCAAACAAATATATTGTGTTTCAGAGAAAATCTACATAATTAATTTTCACATATAATCGACGATTGATTGATTATACCTGCGTATTTAATCAAATTGAATATCACGGAACGTGAACACGAAAATTTAAGCGCGGTTTGAAGTATTGTCGTTCATTTGTTTCAGTGTTGCCACGGCGAAAAATTAATTCGATACACATCGATCGGATTCAACCCCTGGGAATTGTGTCTCGATTTTTAAAATCGATGTAACACGGTAGTGAATCGTCAGTTATTTTCTATCGAGCACAATGAGCCTACATCAGGTTATTAGACCGTAACTGTCTAATGCGATTTTTAATTCCTCTTGTGGTCAGTGAGATCCGCGGAGAGATTCCGACGTACGGACGCGATTTGTGTAATGAATTTTCACGGTCGCACATTTTTTATTGTTAAATAAAATATTGCAAACGTTCTGGAATGCGCCGCTTAGACGGTCGAATAACATCATATATTTTAAATTTGATTAAATTAGTATAAAAAAAATGGTTTTAATCAGGGGCGGCACATGGCGTTAAAAACAGCATTTTGAATCGGCAATCGATCGAATTATGGAAACTTTAAAAGATTTTCATCAATCAGTTGATGATAATATACAAATTCCAGAAAAGAGAAATGCAAAATATAGTCGAATAACGTTGACGTTATCTTGAATTTTCTGAATCGAGTAAAAAATATAGACCAGCGGGGCATATACAGGTCTGCCCCAAACAGAGCTTTACGCAGTATTATGCAGCATACGGTAACACTAAACTTTTACAGCTAAACTTAGGCTAGCGACCACGTGTTCGGGGCATATAGAAACCTGCCCCTAACAGACTTATGCAGCAAACAAAAAGCGACCTTATGTATACGGTAATGGGCGGATACAAGAATGCCCAGACACATACGAATACGGTTCTGTTCGCATATTTCAGCTAATTATTATTTTTTATTAGAAGATATGTGTGTGGACAGTGGCGGATTTACCCTTTGCCGCATTTGGCGCGCGCCTTGGGCCTCCAAAATTAAGGGCATCCAAAATATTGAAAACCTTATTTTTTTAAATTATTTTACACGAAAATATTAGCTTATCGTAAAATATTTTTGATAAGCAATTTCACTCACTTTTCTTGGAATAGATTTTCAATTTAAGGTCTAACTTTAAAATTTTCTCAATGTAATTAATAATGGGAAAGTAGCAAAATTCATTGGGTGGTTCCCAAAAAAGTTTGGACGGTGGCTTTAATTGATCCCGTGTCCCATGTGTAATAAAAAAATGACCGCTATTGACAATCTGTCCGCTAATGTGTTAAGCAAACTTTAATTTTTTCGTTGCGCGGCTCTTTTAATTTTTTTTTATTAAAAAGCTTTCTTCTATGGTGTGGGGAAGTGCCCCGGTTCTTGTTCCTAAGAGAAGAGCTAAGAGCCGCCCCTGATGATCAACAATTTGGAGAGGGAGACAATAGTAGATGAAAAATGGACACCAATGTAAATATAACTGAAAAGATACGAGGACTTCCTCTGAAAGAATCTGAAAATTCATATGACAAAATTGCCTGTCAGCTTTTAACCGATCCGTCACGGCGGCTCGAAACCAACGTCTATTTTGTATGAAAATATACCACAAACATTTCAAATAAGATATTAATAAATTCTTCTTCGAGACTTCGATACGTTGACTTCCTATGAAATAATCCTAAAATGCATAAGGGAGCTGCAAAATTGCCTGTCAGCTTTTAACCGATCCGTTACGGCGGCTAGAAACCAACAGCTCTCGTCGATGAGGTATATTTTGTATAAAAATAGACCCCAAACATTTCAAGTCAAGATATTCATGAATTCTTCATCCAGACTTTTATTAAAAAATAGATTATTCTAAGAATAAAAATAGTCACTCATGATAAGTTTCATAATTTGGATTTTTAAGTGACGTCTGAACTCGACGATGAGGCTAGCGATCACGTGTCCAGGGGCAAGTAGAAACCTGACCCGAACAGATTTACGCAGCAAACAAAAAGGGACCTTCTGGATACGGTAATACTGAACTTTTCTCTTTACCTCCACTACCTAGCAAATCAACAACACTATTCGCGTCAAAGCTAGCGACCACGTGACATGGGCGAATACAAGTTCGCATATTTCAGCTAATTATTATTTTTTTAATAGTAGAAATATATAATAAATAAAAAAAATAATATCTATGAAAATTTCTGGGACATAGTGTACAGATTGAACGGCATGTTTGCACGTAGTTGAAGATAGAAAACAAGACAAAATGTCTATAGCGGTTATCGAAGAATGACGGATATAATCGTCCATTGAATCTGGGATAACACACATGTATCTAAAAATATCAAATAAGATCAACAATCTCTATTATTATTTTAATAAAATAATAGTGTTAGAGTGAAAGGCTATAATTATTCAAATAAAAGACAAGTTTAATGGTGATTGAATTAATTTAAAATGCATTTATATCGCGATATTAATGCCTCTGTTAACATCCTTCATAATAAAACTCTGGCTACTTTCACACTGCAAACATTTCTTTTCTTACAACCATAACGGAATTATATTCGTATGAATAATTCTAATGCAATTTCACATAGATCAATCAATTATAGATGCTTTCAATAAAAAAAAAAACAGGGCCATTAAAAAACGCTCTTGCTAAACAGTGGCCTTGTTACCACATAATTGATTCGCATAGTTCAGAAAAGGGCATATGTCATACTTAGTAGAACCAGCTGGATATAATATACTCTAATTAATAAATTGCATTATTCATCGTTGAATTTGCGAATAGACAACGAGCGCATTAGTCGCGGTAATTAACCTTCAAAACGACAAAAATAATCTATTTATGATAAAATCCACGTGAAAGTCATAACTGGTCTCAGTTGATAATTTGGCAGAGATGCATTAACAGAATGTGGGACGAGTATGAGGATCGCAATCCTCTAGTTTTCCTATACATAATATTGATATGACGTCATATCGTATTATTGAATTGACGCAATTGTTAAAAATTAAGCGGTTATTACGAATAAAAATTAATTGCAAAATTTGCGACTATCTCGCAACGTTTAAACGTTAACGAAAAATATACGAGACATTTCTGCGACTTTCCTCTAAATAATTAAATGTTGACGTAATATGAGATTTTTATTTAATTAACGCTGGTTAATTTGGGTTGATGAAAAATTTTCAGTGATTGCCAAATGGATGATTTTTTTTCCGTTTGTTTCGCAACGGTCGTTTGCGCGATGAAAATTATTATCTGCCATCGATTTTCATTAAATCGAGCAATGAACACCGATGTATCTAGTCGACGCTGTTTTAGCAGTTAGATTGACTTGTTCGCTGGTTTGCAGGTGGTAATGTTATAAATCTGCAGCAGCTGGTTGCGGACGAAGTTAAACGAGGACAAGAAAGTGGATTCGAAAGGATGATTGGGTTCGATATTTAACTGAATACGTTCGGGTGAAAGAGATCCAGATAATTTCGATTTATTTATTTAATAACTAATATTTTACAATAAATATATTGGAAAGTATAAGTTACCATTATTTTCCTCACCCTTTTTACATAAAAAAATATATTTTTATATATTAAGATATATGTGTCTATTGTTTGCTTGACAGCGCTATCAACGTCGGGTATTGGACGGATGCGGGTTGGTAGCGGAGTGCGGGGGGGTCTCGCCGCTAAGCGCCGTGACACGCTGCAACTCTGTACAGTCATACTGTCTCACAGCTAATTTGAACCACATGCCACTTAATTAATATTAATTAGTATTTTAACTCATTTTATGTCTTATATTTCAAATAAAATATAAGCGAAATATACTTATATATTTTACCCACGAGCCGATTTTTTTAACGTTCAGACAACATTGACTTAATGGGAAGACGATTATCTAAATGTATAAATGATGGACGCTGAAAATGTTGTTATTGCCCAATGAAACAAAACAATCAAACAAGATGGCGACTTTTTTATATTGCTATTCATTTGTTTTTATAATAATTATTCAAACAAATAGACGTATGCATTCGAATTTCAACACTTTGAAATAAGATCATTCTTAAAATCTAAAAATCAAGTATAGAAATCTACGGACGAGCTGAATCTTCGATTAACTACTTAAGAATTATCGCAGAAAGTCACATCTCTGTGATCTTAGTGTAATAAGTTTCAAAAGGCATCGACAAATCTTTCTATAGTTTTTCAGGTCTATTGAGAAATTTTAATCTCTCAAGATTTGAAGATAATTTATATTTAGATCATACCCGACCTTGAAAAATACATGTATATATTAGTCAGTACTCGACTTACGTGATTTATTGGTTCCGAAGATATTCTCGTAAGTCTAAAAATCGCATAAGTCGAGAAAAGCACAAACATTAGCATTTTTAGCAAAAAATATGTTTTATTTTCAAAAAATAGGTGAAAGTAAAATAGATCTATATATATATTAGATTGACAGTTCCAGCCACCTGGAAAATTTGGGAAAAGTCAGCAAGTTAGGCAGATGGGCACCACATATTATCAGTGACCGAAATGAGGAAGACCGAATGTCTATTGCCACAAGTCTCCTCTTTTTGGGATAGGACAATAACAGGAGATATAAAAGGGATCATCTATTAAAATATTGTCAGCAAAAGACAATGATTGGATAAGGATCAACCACCCCTACCGGACCCTAAAGCCAATATTCATGGCAAGATTAAAATTTATTGAGTGTATGGTGGGATCGTCGAGGAATAATCCACCACGAGCTGATGATGCACAACGAAACGATTACTGCCGATACATACGTTCAGCAGTTGCAGAGAGTTCATGAAAAATTACTGGAAAAGTGTCCTGCAGTCGTCAATCGGATAGGCGTAATCCTGTTACACATATTACCACCTTTTCTGTTTCTTACAAATTCTTTTGAATGGAAAAACTGTCCAGGAAGTATGGTGGATGCGACAGAATTTCCCAGCCTAGCTCTGTGAGTTTTTGACGAGTCCCCAAAACAGTATGTGGCCAAGCATTATCATGACGCAGTTTGATATCCTTAATATTGAACATCGCCGACCTCTTTTCTTGGAGTGCTGTTTTTAAATTATCCAACTGCTGAGAGTACCTCTCAGAATTAAGCTTTTCGTTCGATTTCAATATCTCAAAATGTACCTGCTTAATCTCACTCGCGCTTATCGCACTTCTTCAACGGCATTACTATTAATTATTGCCGGCGTCCTTCCGCTAGATCTTGAAATCCAGCTGAGGGCCGTCAGTTTTTGCTTGAAAAAAAAACAGTCCTGTTGTCGTCGGCGCCACTACAATTTGTCCAATCGAGGGCAAATCTTTGGCAACTTTAAAATCACGCGTCCACGAATCAGCTCTTGAACAGTGGCAGGATTCCTCCCCCAAAGGGATGACCAGCTATCTCTTCTTTCGCGATATCAGAGCCAGGCTTAATTGTAGTTGGTTCTTCCCAGACTTATGGGTCAGTCAATTCCTGACTGACCACGGTAATTTCAAGGCCAAACTTAAAGAGTAACCTTGTAGCATCTCCACATTGATGGTGTGAGCACGTCTGTCAGGATTACAGTCTCGTTCTGTGGACCTGGTCTGGACGCTACGCGTCACGACCTACTCTATGCTGTCCGATGCGGCATTTCTCCTACGGGTATTCCGGTGGAGGGCTCTATCGGACACATGGACCTAGTCAGCGGTGTAATTTGCTACAGGGAATTTGCTCGCTTTGCATGGACGTTCCGAGAGTTGTGCAAAGCCACTTTCCCTCTCCCTTCTCCCCTCTCTTAAAAAAAGTCTATATTTTAACATATAAACGCGTTTCAAGAAAAACTATTTCTGTTGCACCGATTGAACCAGCCCCAAGCCGATATATGCGGTGTGGGTGGATGGCAAGGGATGGAACTGTATCGGACTGGTCTGACACAGCTTCATCCTGGGTACAAAAGTAGCTCAAAATGTATTGGTCCTCGAATGTCCCACCATATTCTCTTATTCAAAGCTCAACTTCGGCTTAGAGTTTGGGGGGGCAGGTTTTCCGGATTCACAATATGCTCTTCTCCTTACGATGTTTTCATAGGTAATCCACATTTCATCCCCAATTATCATCTGGTCCAAAAAGGGTTTGATTTTGTTTCGTGCAAGCAGAGACGTGCATATGATGAGTCGATCATTCAAATTCTTCTCACTTAATTCATGTGGCACTCATCTCGAATATTTCCACACCAATCCTAGTTTCTGAATATGGTCCGAAATGGTTTGTTGAGCTGAATCAAGCCTTTCTGCAATCTCCGAGTTGTCAAAGTCCGAAATCGCGTAAGTCAAAATCGGGTAAGTCGATTACTGACTGTGTTCGATTTCAAAATCAGTTTATAATGTATGTACATTATTTAAAATTAAAATAAAAAATAAAAGAATGCATTATGTGATTCATGTTTTTTGTTCCGTTTCGTTTATATAAGCAATGCATAGAATAGTTGGCATAGTTCGTTTTCTTATGATTTTCTCAAAACGACTTGATAGCATTGATTTGCCAGCACGAATGCCTCCAATGTGAAATTTCAATTTATGACATCCCGTTACTGTAGCACAGTTTTTCGATCTCATTATTCTCACTAATTGCAAAAAAACAACATTACGGAGTATGCATATACCAGACGCATATCATCACGCCACGCTCTATTGTTGCGGAGCCCAGTTGCACTTACGACTTTCTTGTGCTAGTCCCAGGGGGATTTTGTAACTGCGACACTGTTGCTTTTCAATCTTTGCACACATGGCAGATTCGCACGCAGATACGGATCGCTATGCGTGATCTATGGGCGAAGAGTGCCAACGAATCGGATTAATCAACACTTAAAAATATACGCTTGTCATACGCCCGGTTGCAAAATTGGTGACTAGAAGATCACCCACTCGACGCTTTTGTAAGATGTAACAGCATTCCGATAATGTTACATACGTCGATGATGAATAGGCAATGTTGCGCCACTCGCATATAGGCCTGTGGGTAAAAAGATTCGACGACCTTGGCATCTTGTAAAGATAATTGATGATTGAAGATAGCAGATCTTCCGCTGCTACCGACGGAAGATTGAATCTCAGACGAAATCAATTGATGGATGAGGTGCGATTGAAGAACGCCAACGTCAAAATTATGCAACTTATTGTGAAAGTAGAAGCAAATTATTTTTATTCATATCTCGAATATTATTCAGATATTCAGAGAGCTTTCTTTTATCAAAATCTTTAGATGTACTAATTGTATTTATGATTATTTTGTCAAAGCCGCCCACTCCAAGAAATGAGCAACACAGCGAGAAGCGTATCTTGAATATATGAATATAATATAAACAAATAGCTGAGAGTATTGTGTATTAACCGTTGCCATATTTTAGATAAGGGTTTTGTGGAAGCTATCACTGAATTGGAAAATCTAATAAATCTGAAAACATTAATTAGGTTCAGTAGAATCCATGAGCTGGATTCGTTGAAATAAGACTCGTCCGTAAAGGGATGATACGGAATCTGAGGCAGGTTTCGGTATTGGGAGCTTGTGGAGGAGGTAAAATATCATCTTGAGATTGAGCAATAATGGATTCTTCTTCTTCAGGTGCCCTGTTTTTTTCTTAATACATTTGTCGATTTTTGTGGAGCTGGAACAAAATTGGAGCTATCGAGACAATTTAGTTCACGAATGATGTGTCCAAAGTACTCAACTTTACGGTTTTAATAAGAGCGTAGTGGCGGTAGATAAGGACACGTGGTAGAAGTATTACCCGCGTTCTACGCGTGATAGGATAGATCTATCCTAGAAAGCATTGGATCTTGGAGCTCCGGGAAGTGACTTGGATTCGCCAGCAACAAAAGCACAGGCGTCCTTATCAAGGGTTTGCCCTGAAGATGCATCAGCTTCCCGGAGGAGCCAAACATTCAAATTGCGCCTATTGGCAAATACCTAGAAGTAATCCTTGATTCAAAACTAAGAATGCTAACGCATATCAATTATGGGATAGACAGAGCCTAGCATGAACTAGGGTGCTTCACCAGAATAGCAGGCTCAAGTTAGGCCTTTGGCTATAAAGCGTTAAGAATAAGATTTTTGCCGAACGGAGCGAGCTTCTGTGCTCAAAACAGAGCTGAAAACTTGGCCATTCGCACATCATCCACGACGGTCCTTCCAGTTCTATCAGGCGAGCTTCCGCTAGATCTGGAGGGACAGGTGAGAGCCACTATCTGGCTAGTCTCCTGAGGCAAAGCTGACTTCGTGACCTCATCAGTTCTTCCTGCTCCCACATAGTGATGAAGACTCGCTTAAATTTCTCTTGCGGAAACGGACCATGGTTGCATCCCTTGAGGCATGGCAGCGGAGATGGGACACTGAAGCAACCCACCGTATTGGACACAGATTCTTTCCCAACGTGTCGCGATCAATGGAAATGAATGGAATGGATACACCCTAACCATGTCGAAATAGGTTTGTCCGCGGCTATGATGGACATGGTACCGCCGGACGGAGGAGGGTAAGCGAGCGGGGGGATACGTTTATAGCAACCGCGCCCGCGAGCTCGATGCACAATACACTTTTCATTCGCGATCGCGTATAAAGTTACAGAGAAAACAATGTTTTTTTTTCTGATGAGGATTATTTAATAGTGCGTCTATATGATGTGATATTTGAGCAGGTACTATTATAGAAGTATCTATCTAGTAAATAGGTATCTATTTAAAAAGCAACCGATTGTAATAATTCCTCTTCCAAATATACCAATGGCCTTCAGTGTCACGGATCGAGTAATGGACTAAGTGGAATGAAAATGTACGCTTTGGTGTACGTTCAGAATACAGTACCGTTTTTGGTTAGAAGTAGAGGATTTAACCGGTAAAAATCGGCGTGTCTATGAAGATTTCCTCTATAATTGGAGAAAAGAACTTAATCAACGAGAACAAGGTTGAATGCCTTCGAAATGTAATGCTTTAAATTATTTACAAGGGATGTTGAGAATTCTTCAGTTCTACTGATACCGAGAAGAGACTGATGAGGAATGCTCCGACGACATCGTCCAATCAAAGCCTCGTCACGGTCACGCAACCAGATACGATACATCGATGACAAAGAAAAGAAAATATATACCGTATACACAAAATTTAGAATTGAAACGATATTTCAATGAAAATTCCTTATACAACTAAAAATTAAAATTCATTATATTCCATTGGCATTGAAACGCAGAGCTGTGCCAGATATTTTTTATAGTATTTCTAGCATTATAAAATAATTTGCAATATTTATTATTATTGACGCGAGTCGAGTATTACTGGACTACTTTTACCGTTCGCGAAAGATATAATTTTTAAATGACGCGTATAATTATATTATTATTCATCGCAGACATGGAAATTAATTTTGAGTGTCGTCTAACACGTTCAATAAATTTTCCACGAACATAATACTGGAGAAAAGGAAGCAAACTATAATTATAAATGTTATAATTGCAGTGAAAATCTTCCCACACCGAGAAATCAATCGATATCTTCGATTCAATGTAAGTAAAACGTCGGAAAATTCGGATTATTTTCCATTAAACATTGTGCATTCGATTTTGTACAATTTATCTGATAATATAATTAAATTATCTTTGAGAGCATAAAATGGCGTACTAGGTATTCATGCAATTCCTATATATTATCATCGATATTTTATTAGAAACACATTGATTTATCAATATGATTTTTTAATTAATAATAATTAATTAGAACACGCTGAATGAGATTCAAATGGCATAAAACAAATACAATTCGCACGACTTGATTGATAAAATAATTTCCGGTGCCGTTTAATCGAGAAAAAAAAATCATAAAATAAATTGGAGCAGTTTAATTAATAATAAAAACATCTATTTTACGACTGCTGTTGTGTAATTCAGATTTGACCTTGAATCTGAGTTTCGGAGCCTGTGATTCAATCCAAACATTATGGACCATACAGTAGCGTGTGGACGAGCTGCCCAGAAAACCGGTGATAATATTGTTTTTGTTTATTTTTTTTTATTCCGTGTTATTTGTGTCGGCCTTTTTGATCGGCACACTTGAGCAGGTAGATATATACACGGTTAATCACGAGCATAAGCTCATAGAAAAGGAACAGGTATACAAGATATGGAGAGATAATGCCCAGTTTTCACTTTTTTACGAGACATTCATCTGCTGCGAGTTCCTGTCTCGTACCAAACAGGTTTCTGGCTTCCCCATGCATCCAACTCACATAAAATTCGACTCCATTTTTTTTTTCTTATTCGCAACTGGTAAAGCCTAATAACACTTTAATAAATTCAAAAAGAAAAAGTTCAATTTGCATTGAGATGTGCTTTTTTCCTGCATTTATTCATCATGCGAAGTGACTTACATACATATCATCACGCCACATCGTATGATAAATAATGAAATAATTTATAATATGATCTCAAATCTTCTAAACATATTCAATGAGAAGCATTGCTCAATCTTATTAAAAACAAGACATTATATATTCAACAAGACTTTCTTATTTCACAATGCCGCCCTCCGTATGCTTTTTCGACTATTGTCAAGATTTCAAAACATCTCCACATCAGTACAATTGCTGAATATTTCGACTGGAATTTTTCGTTGCGCAAGTATCGATGTTATAATATCGACTTGGAAGGCGGATCTATGACAAATGGGGGAGACCGTGCATAATAATTTTTCGTCATTAGTTAAGCAAATATTGTTTGAATCATCGACACTGCACACAAATGCGAGGGGCATAACAAAAAAAATAATTTGTTCGCCTGCACTGTGAGAATTTCGAACAATGACATTGTTCAAAATTATGTTTGCTTATGTAAAAATTGTGAAACGTGTCTATTGAAGCGCGGTGATCTTGTTAGCATTATTTCGATGGTTCATAAAAATGCCGACGATAAATAGCATTTTTATGCGTGTGAATCGTGACGCGCAAAGTATCCCCCGCGATGACCGCGAATATGACCACAATTACTCGCGTTATTGCCAACTACGCATAAAAAAAAATCTGTCGCTGTCATTGTTTGATTTATATCGCAATTGATTTTTATCGTTAATACAAAGCGATAATAATGTTCGATCTATGCAAATACTTCAATAAAATTGCACAGGATGTAAAATCTGCATATGAATAGCAGCGGCGAATGTGTGCTGATACGATCATTAGAAAATAATCAGGTTATTATGCAAATTTCATTTGATGCACATTTCCTATTATTTTTTAATACAATATTTTCTCATTAATTCGAATATTTAACCTACTTAATGAGTGCGTGATGATTGATGAGGCGGCCGTCAAGCGTCATTGACGTTAGCGCGTGCATTTTTTTAAACGAAAACTTTGGCCCTAAGCTGAAATATGGATCGGCCATACATGCGACACAAAAGGGGGCAATCAATAATAATCAATAACAATTAAAATATTACACATACCTTTATATATTTGCTCGAGTTATATTTCACAATTCTTCTTCACACTTGCATTTATTATATTTAAATGTAATAAAAACACAACTATTATTTTCAATCAGTTATCGTATTCACATCATTTTTATATTTATATTACGTATTATTAATCGATTTAAATTATTAAATGTATTTTTTTTCTATTCACAATATTTTTGTCACTATTCTACATAATATGTTCGATTTTCAGGGGATGTTTTCGTGTTCGTTGTCCAAAATGTACTGATGATATAATTTTGGTAGTCGATTGCTTTTATCGTTTACTGCTGCAGAGACCGGAGCAGCCAGGTGAGTGTGCTCGCACCTGGCGAGCCAGATAGAAAGTGAAGTCCAAAGTATGAAACTTAATTCTCTTGAGAGCAATGCAGAGGGGAAGTATCTCAAGCAGGCGTATCGGACATGAAATGCACATATGTACCACTATATCATTCTTCTATTATGCATATTGGATCTTGATCTAATGAACATATTTAATTTTTAAATAATAATAAAAAAAATTGAATAATAATTTCACCGCAAATACAATTTGTATTTCATCATAATCTACGTATTGTAAATGAAAGTTGCAAAAATTCGCACATATTTTTTTCTTATTATAGTTATATATACGTAATTATGACTATTTTACATATATATAATATATATAAACATTATTTGATTTTTTTACGCTAATCACTTATACACTTTAATTATGATCTATGCTATTTTTGCGAAGATGATAAGTTCAACATTATTTTTAATATGTTGTAAAATTTTATTATGCAATATTTAATCATGCAATAGTAGTTTGCTAATAAATTAATGTAAATAAAACCATAAAAGTGCTGGGAAATTAGTGCAGTGAATGCTTTTTTCTTAATTAATTATTATGCAAATTCTATTTTAGTAGAATATGAATTTATTGTAACGATTTATTAATTATATAATTCAGAGGTTTGCATGTACACACTTATTAGATACGTTCCAGATACTATAGTATAAAAAAAATATATATTAATTTTAAAATGTGGAGTATTGAAGAATTGATCGAATAACATTTTAAATTGTAATGAGGTAAGCATATTCTTGAAAAAATTCTTAAAAAAAAAAAATACCTCGAAAGAGGAGAAGCAATTTCGGGTTTTAAATTAAAGTTTTTCCTGTATTGGATTCATGAAGTATTTTCCACAAAGTGAGAGCTAATTTCGAACGTCATTATTAGCGTATAAAAATATTCTTAATTTTGTATAATGCTTATATTCGTATCTTCTGAATTAGAAGACGTTTTAACCAATTGAACGCAAACGCCTCATTGATGAGTCGATGTACCGAGTGCGAGTGAAACGTGTGAGTGACACGTGCTGCGAGAGCTTAGTCTGCGGTGAGAAATCGTGTCATTTACGCGTCAATTGATTACTAAAAAAATCCTAAATATCGACCAAAGTATGAAGCTTATTATGAATAACTATTTTTATTCTTAGCTTAATCCATTTAAAAAAATATTTCTTTGACATAATAATAAATAATGATTATTGACCGTAATTTTAAAATTACTAATGCGGCCCTTTAGCAAAAAGTTTACCCAGGCCTGATCTACAGGTTATTGCCTGCGTTATGAAACTTTATACTAAGCTCCGTTTTAAATGATAACGGAGAGGGAAATTATACTAAGAGGATTACAAAAAAATCGTTTCAGTATCCTCCGTTATTTGAGGATAATTGATAAGACATTATCAATAAGAAATTGTGTGCGTCTTGTCTGATATATTTAGAAGTTGATAATGAGGGTATAGAGGAGTTGGTGGAGGAGCATGGCATATAACTCGTCATAGAAGAACTGTTTGGCTTCATAAAGAATAACTAGCTGAAATAATGGAGGATATTCGTCGATGAAAGTTAAGTCAAGAACAATGTGAACGGAAAGTGGTATCTTAATGTAGTCATACATTAATCAAAACAAAAATGCATTCAATGATAATGTGATTTACTACTTTAGAAAGGTTTTAACCCTCTAACCGCTATGGTCACCCCGGGTTGACAACTCTCAACTCACCGCACACGCTAGTGACACGTGCTGGAAACTTTGAGTAAAAGTTTTTTTGATAAAAATGTGTTCATTCGATCCAGGGAAATATCTGAAACACATAAGTTTCATGAGTAAATTCGAGTTTCAGCTACATTTATGCATATCAAAATTGATTGACTTTCAGGATATAATTACGTAATTTTCTAGCTATTAACCATTCGTGCGGATGAGGTCTGTTTGGGACCCCAAGATTTTTCTCGAATAACTCTTAAAAAAGTCTAAAGAATAAATATAATAAATAATCATTTTTCTTTATTGTTTGCAATTGCGAAAAAAAAATAAAAACAACAATATGCGTACTCATGCTTAGAATAATAGATTTTTAAAAAAAATGTCAAGATATACGTGAAGAATTCATCAATATATTGATTTGAAACGCTTGGGTCTATTTTCATACGTTAATTTCATAGTAAATATACCCCATCGGGCGACGCCGTTGGTTTCGAGCCTCCATGACGGATCGGTTATAGCGTTAAAGACAGATGGACACAGACAATGGACAATTACTTTGTTTAATTAAGTACTACTGAATCATCGGCAAAATGAAAAACATTCACTAAATTGGATTTGCTTGTTTTAATTAAAAGTGATTCTTCTTTTAAACAATAAAAGCTTTTCTCCTATTCCGCTTCAACTATCATCCTACTCAATGCAATAAATTAGTCAATTTCTTTTGTGGAAAACTGTTACACCATTCACCAGTCCCTAGGAAATGCATTAATGACATATATAGAAGTTCCCCTTCTACTCATGAAGATGAAAAAAAAATAAAACATGTACGTTTTACCAACATTGAGTAGATAAAGTTAGAATCTCAAGGATTATTTCCTTACGCATCCGTCACGGGGTCACGAAAATATCCGCGTCATCCGAAGGGGGTCTCTTTTGAGTTTCCAAGCATTTAAATTCAAAATATTGATGAATTCTTCATTAATATCTTGACATTTAAAATAAATGTTTTTGTGAGAATAAAAAATCACGATATTTTGGATTTTTCAACTAATCAATATGACACGTGCATTCGGCGATATCCCGCTGCAGACTGGGCTCTCGCCGCACGTATCAATCGCACGTTTTCAATTATAATTGTCATATCGTAACGGATGCGAGCGAGAAAAAACATCGCGCCCGTGGCTACGGAAGCGAATATTGTTGTGTTTATTTTTTTCTCAATTGCAGACAATAAAGGACAATGATTATTTAGAACATTTATTCTTTAGATATTTTTAGATAAATACGAAAAGTTTTTGACGTGTAAAAAAATTATATTAATTATTATTCGAGAAAAATCAAAAACTTGTGTTCCCCATTAGACCCCACCGGCACGACTTGGTTAACGAGACAAAAAGAAAGCGGCGAACGATGTTAAATGACTTTATAAAAAATCAATCATTTCTGAAAGCCTTGATCTTTATTGCAAAAATGACTGCTGTATCACTGCGTTTATGTAACATATAGTATTATTCAAGTCACCCGAAGGGGTTTGTCAGGGACCCCAAGCATTTCAAGTCAAGATATTGTATAACTCTTCTTTAATATTTCATATGCTTTATAATTTTGACAGTGTTTTGTTTTTTTTTTATATTTTGATAGACTGAGCTCTTGCAGCACGTGTCATTCGCATGTTTCACTCGCACTCGGCACATCCTACCGAATGCGAGCGAAAAAAAACCTCGCGCGTCTTACAACAGCAGCGAATATTTGTTGTTTTTATTATTTTTCGCAATTGCAGATAATAAAGAACAGTGATTATTTATAACATTTATTCTTTAGACTTTTTTAGACAAATACGAAAAGTTTTTGACGTGAAAGATTTATATTAAAAGAGTTATTTGAAAAAACGATTATCTCAATTATAAATAAATAAATTTTGATGGACATTAAAAGCGTTGTTATTGCCCGATTAAAAAAATAATCGAACAAGATGGCGACTCATTCATATCGTCGTTCCTTTGTTTTAAAAAATATGCTTTATTTACTTTACAGTTCATAAGAATTCAAAAATGAAATATAGAAATCTCGGAAAATAACCTTTTTTTTAGGAAAAACTAATAATTTTTTTATTGAAAATCCGAATAAAAAATGGCGTTATTTCAAAAACCTTGAACGCGTAGAATGTTACAAAATAGCTGGAGTGTGACTGGACGTCGAAACTAGTGATAAAAATTTGCCATCGGAATTGCAAATTGTTCACTTAATTGACCGTAAGCTATTTAGGTCTGTTCCTATCGCCATATTGATTGCGACCTTCGACCAGCAGGTGAAATCTCGACGATACTCGACGAACTAATGCGTTACCATAATAACTATGCACCATCATTGCATTATGGTTAATAAACGAAATATCGTGAAGAAATTACGGCAGGTATTGTATCCTATACTGGACCAGTTAAGGATCCGGTTTAAAAATGATGCAACGATTTTTTGGAAACTCAATTCCGCTTTCGGTCTCAAGAAGGAAACTGGCTCATTACTTTTTGAGAGTTGAAAGAATGAAAGTTTTACACAATGTCACGAGTGACGTGGCGAGAGCGATTAAAATAATTATATAAGTGACGTATCGGATTAATTAACGAGATAAACAAATTCTATTCACTTATCTGCGAATGTTACTCATCATTCATGTGTCGAAAGACGCCAAAGAATCACATAACACTATTTCCAATAATTACATCAATACGCTGATTCGGATGCCGAATGATTCAATGAGCATTGACTAATACGACCAAATATTATTTAAATTGATTAATATTTTTGCCAGAGTTAATTGGCGAGATTGGGTCAGATGCGATCCGTAGTTGAGTTTAATAATAATAATATTAATTTGCTCCGATTATTACTTCCTGGTGAGAGGAATTAGCATCGATTCACATGCTCGCTTTCATCCAAATTGTAATAAATGACCCGGTGGATGATGTCTTTTTCTCGTACGTGGTGATGTATACAAATGAAGATGCCCACCAACGGCTAATTAATAATTGGAAGTCTTATTTGCTGGTGATAAAAAAAATGGAATATCTCATAACACCCACGATCTCTTCAGATTAACACGTTTGATCGAGGCGGATATCACTTTCGCCTTGCGGTGAAAGAATTTGAGACAACAATCGATTTCTGAACAAACAATTTGATATTCAAATCAACTTGATTTTACCAGTTTTTACTTTCATTCAACCTGTGCGGCACCTGTTGAGTAAAACTACGAGGAAAGTCACGGTCAAGTTCTCGTTTGACAATTTTTGAAGACGCTCCGTGTTTCGTCACTGTAGACATAAAACATTTTCTCTTCAATGATTGTTTAGAGAATTATTTAGATACATTTATCAGCAAATATAATTATCATTGCGAAAACATTGATTATTTGCAGTAAAAACTTCAATGATAATCAGGAGAGGCTCGTTACTTTAAAAACAGATGGATCGAGTATAAAATATAGACCAGCGGGGCATATACAGGTCTGCCCCAAACAGAGCTTTACGCAGCAAATGAAAAGCGACCTTCTGTATACGGTAATACGGAGTTTTTCTTTTTACCTCCACTGACTGACAAACAACAACACTCGTTCGCGTCGTACCTACAGCTAAACTGCGTCTAGCGACCAAGTGTCTAGGGCATATAGTAACCTGCCCCGAACAGACTTATGCAGGAAACAAAAAGCGACCTTCTATATACGGTAATGAGCGGATACAAGAATGCCCGCATTATTATTGTTTTATTATGAGATATGTGTGTGAGGAAATGCCCCGGTTGTTGTTCCTAAGGACGATCAACAATTTGGAGAGGGAGACAATAGTAGAAGAAAAATGGACACCAATGTATGTGAACTCGACGGTGAGGTTAGCGATCACGTGTCCAGGGGCAGGTAGAAACCTGACCCGAACAGACTTACGCAGCAAACAAAAAGCGACCTTCTGGATACGGTAATACTGAACTTTTCTCTACCTCCACTACTTAGCCAAATATATACAGGTCTGTCGCAAACAGAGCTTTACGCAGCAAATGAAAAGCGACCTTCTGTATATGTTAATACGGAACTTTTCTCTTCACCTCCACTGACTGACAAACAACAACAGCTAAACTAAGTATATCGACCGACTGTCCAGGGACTATAGAAACCTGCCCCGAACAGACTTACGCAGGAAAAAAAAGCGATCTTCTGTATACGATAATGGGCAGATACAAGTATGCCCAGACACATACGAATACGGTTCTGTTCGCATATTTCAGCTAACTATTATTTTTTATTTAGAGAAATGTTGTTCTTAAAGACGAGCCGCCCCTGATGACGATCAACAATTTGGAGAGGGAGACAATAGTTGATGAAAAATGGACACCAATGTAAATATAACTTAAGAGGTACGTTGACTTCCTCTGAAAGAATCCGAAAATTCATAAGGGAGCTGCAAAATTGCCTGTCAGCTTTTAACCGATCCGTCATGGCGGCTCGAAACCAACGGCTCTGGCAAATGGGGTATATTTTGTATGAAAATAGACACCAAACATTTCAAATCAAGATATTGATGAATTATTCATCAAGACTTTTATTAGAAAATAGATTATTCTAAGAATAAAAATAGTTACATGATATGCTTAATAATTTGGATTTTTTTACTGATCAATATAACGCATAAGTGACGTGCGAACTCGTCGAAGTTCCGTCGCGACTGAGGCACGCTCCCGGCTCGTCGCATGTGATTTCACCACTTGCACAGCACAATGTTTTTTCTCGTTTGCACTTTCACATGCGCGATATTTTTTTAAAAACATCGCGTCCATGCTTATTGAAAATTAAATTGTTGTTTTTATATTTGTCTAAAAAATAAATGTTATAAATAATCATTGTCCTTTATTGTTTGTAATTGCGAAAAAAAACGTTTTTTATCGCTCGCATTCGGTAGGATGTGCCGAGTGCGAGTGAAATATGCGAATGACACATGCTACGAGAGCTCAGTCTGCGGCTAGACATCGTCGAGATCGTTGTCATTTACGCGTCATAAGATCAGTTAAAAAAACAAAATATCGACTAAATATGAAGCATATGAAATATTAAAGAAGAGTTGTGCCAGGGGTAAGCAACCCGGGCCCGCGAGCAATTTGAAGCAATGCCAAATTTGTCATTAACCTAGCCGTGCCGATGGGTTCTATTTGGAATAATTATTTTAATATGAATCCTACATATTATAAATTAATTTTAAAAAGTCTAAAAAAATTATATTATAAATAATCGCTAACTTTAATGTTCGCAATTGCGAAAAAAAATAAAAACAATGTTCGCTTCTGTAGCCACGGGCGCGATGTTTTTTTCGCTCACATCTGTAATGATGTGTCAAGTGCGAGTGAAACGTATAGTAGTGACACGTGCCACGGCGGCCGGTCTATTGGTGGCGTGTCCTTAGTGTGCGACGGGACATCGTCGGGTGCGCTTGTCATTTACGCGTCATATTGATTAGTTAAAAAATCCAAAATATGAAGGGTATCATGAATAACTATATTTATTCTTAGAATAATCTATTTTTTAAAAAAAAGTCAAGATATTGTTGAAGATTTCATCAATGTCTTGACTTGAAATTCTTGGGGACTATTTTCTCTTATATATAAAAATGGACCCCCTTTGGGCGATGCGGCTGGTTTCGAGTCACCGTGACGGATCGGTTAGATAATCAGTGATATATATTTATTAGAAATATATGACTTTGTGTCACAAAGGTTGCTCACTACGAGTTATACAATATCTTGACATGAAATGCTTGGGGTCCCTGACAGACCCCTTTGGACGACGCTGTTATTTTCGAGCCGCCGTGACAAAGAGGGTAGAAGACGCAAATGATGTAATTGATTCAGTGAGTGAAGATGATCTCACTCAACCGTAAAAACGGTTACGTTTAATTACTTATATTAAATTTATAATAAAATTGAAGTTCTTGGATTGATGTTCCGTTTTCGGAATATCAAATGGCTCTGGGTCTCATATAACACGACATTTTCCAAGAACCTATCTACCGTGTTATAGGAAGGTTGCCTGTAATATACACATCGTTACATTTATCCACATTCATTGTACTATCACTAGTCCAAATAAAATAAGAACAATGTTAATCCCATATTCATTGTTATTTTTAGAGGAAAAATAATGAAAAACAATGGATCAAGGTTGCGTTGTTTTTAATTTGTATACAATGAAAACAACAATGACTATTATCGATATGAAGAATTGGTTTTTAAGAAATTAGAAAAAATATATCAATTTAAATATGTACGACACCTGTTGATAAAATTTAGATTTAACATTACAATTTTATTTAAATAATTGCATCTGCCGTAAGATGACACTAGAATGATTTTATCCGAGTATTTTCACCAAAAAAAACCTATCTCATATTATGCTCTGAAATATGGTATTAGTACTTGTTTTCGGGGGAAATATTATTTTTTGCCTTCATATTGACGACATGTCCTACAATAGTTACATTAAAAAAGAGCCAAATAACTCGGAGACCTAGATATCCTGGGTTATGCAGATGGTAAAGATCTCACAGACGCAAACTTATCAGGTGGAGCATAATTTTCAAAACGATCACGGGATTCTGTATAACATACACACAGCATAGGATTAAACCAGTTGAAAACAACCCATCAAATGATTTCTAAACTACGGGCAATTTCCAACAAACTTACACCCTGAGAGCACAATTTAAATCGTAGAGAAGTAAACATTTCCCCTGTTTGAAAGAAAAGCTGGAAAATTAAAAAATCATGAAATCTACGAAATAGAAAATCATGTCCAGATTCTTTCGAGATTGCGAAAACAGTTTGATCTGCCGTTTAGTGACTTAAAAACAAAGAAAAAATATATTAACCTGGGCGTGCCGATGGGGTCTACTATGTGGGACGCCGAGTTTTTGTTTTTTCTCGCGTCTCATACTTTTTGTATTTGTCTAAAATAATCATTGACTTATATTTTCCGCAATTGCGAAAAAAAATAAAAACAATATTATTTTCTATTAGCATGGGTGCGATGTTTTTTATCGCTCCGTACTGGATATGAGCGAGAAAAAACATCACGTATGTACAAGTGCGAGCGAGAAATAATATCGTGCTGTGCAAGCAGAAAAATTCAAAATTACATTGATATTTTGGATTTTTTTACCAATATATATCATGAATAACTATTTTTATTTATAGAATAATCCATTTCTTTGAAATGTCAAGGTATTTTTGGGGTATATTTTCATACAAAATATACCCCATCGGCCAGCGGCGTTGGTTTCGAGCAATCGTGACGGATTGGTTAAGTGGTTAGTGCTCAATCAAAGGACGAGGCCATTTTCTGGGATGACAGGCCATCGATATGCATCCTAGCATTAAAAACATTGCATCCAATGGTCGGATTTGGGATGTAAATGAATTGGTGTCTATGGAATTTAATACAGGAAAGCCTCATTTAGTGCTGAGGAAGCGTTCTAGACAAAATAGGTCATTTAAATAGGGCAACATACGACTAATAATAAAGGAATAAAGTTATTTTATATAAATTTGAAGGATAAAGAATAAATATTATTAATAATCATTGTCCTTTATTGTGAAAAAAAATAAAAAACAATATTCGCTTCTGTTGCCACGGGCGCGATGTTTTTTCTCGCTCACATACGGTACGGTGTGCCAAGTGCGAGTGAAACGTACGAGTGACACGTGCTGCGAGAGCTCAGTTGGTAAGACATCCCCGAAAGCGATGAAGCTCATCATGAATAACTATTTTTATAATTTATTTAAAAAAAAAAATGACAAAATATTAATGAAGAATTCATCAATATCTTCACTTGAAATGCTTGGGGTCTCTGAGAGACCCCTTTCGGACGACGCAGATATTTTCGAGCCGCTGTGAAGAGTCTAAAAATCTAAAATTAAGGGTCCCCAAAAGACCATCGGCACGGCTAGGTTGACCTTCCTGTTCTGATGAGGTGTCCTTTTTTTTGTCATTGATTTTTATTTTACTTGAAACCAGCAACAAGTTCTTAGGGTTCATCGTTTTCAGAGTCATTATATTCAAGTTTTCTATGTTCTGCCAGTTCTTGAAGGTCGTCATCGGCAAGCTCTCACCAGAGACATGCAGAAACTCCACAATATCCTGCTCATTTACGTATCTTAACCTTGCTGTTTTGATTAGGTTTACAATACGATTTTCTTGTTGGGATCCTTTGGATTCCTATGGCCATAGCTTCTTCCAAACTCGTTCATGGGTTTATCAGTTATTTCTTGTCAAGCAAGGTCGGTATTATCCATGGCTATGGATGCCATGTTTTATTTTCGTAAAATTGCACACAAATTGCATATTTTTGGGCTCCGAACAATAGCACCATCTTCCGGTAGGTTTAAATGATGAAGTATCCTTCTGTACACAGTCCAACTACCTCAGTCTCAGTCTTCCTCTCCTCCGGGGACATGAAGGCTTGTTAACCATGAGCCTTTTTTGCGGCTAACTTTCCCACATCCTTGACACGTGACTGGTATATATTTGACACATATAAGGATATAATAATCCAGTTGTACTCAGCGAGATCGTTCAACCAAGATTGTAATTTGATCCTCCAAATAGGTCAAGAATTTCATTCTTTAATAGGTAAGATCCTTTCGATTTGATGATTTTGTTACAATATCTTGATATTAGGTTGATGGACACACAATAGGTTGAATATTAATGCTATAGATTTTGTAGTGAGATTTTAATTTATTTAATTACTAAAATATGTTCTCATTGATAAAAACAATAACTAATTAATACTTAAGACAATAATAATATAAAAACATTTTACATACACTTACGTTAATATTTGTAATATTTCCATGAGACTTATCTGGCACATTGCGATAATTCCGAGGATTGTTCCATCTTACATATCCGAAATATGTTTACGACCAACATATGGCAAAAAGTATGGCAAGTATGGTGAAAATAGAGTAAGATGATACGCAGATTATTATTTTGTTTCAATGAAATAAAAACCACATTGCCGAAATAATTACAGACACAATAATTATTTCCGCACAGAATTAAACTAAACAAAATACCAGGGATAATAATATTAGAAGGAATGCATCCGAAATAATTATATTAGATATAAAAATAAATAACTGAGGTAGGCAAATGTTTTCGGACAGAAAATATGCTGATTTTATTCATATCAAGAATCTGTTTACTATTCACGACTTAAAATATAAATTCACTATTTAAGTTTCGTCAAGTAATTTTTTTTAATAATATTTACGTATATCAATCAATCCCGAGGATTTATGATAAAATCATTATCGAGTTCGGCACACAACATCGCGTACGAATACAAATCTTGAATAAAATAAAAAAAGATTTCAGAAACATTAACTCAAATCACATCTAAAACACATAGGATAAAATATATGTATGTAAAAAAATAGATACATAGGTATAATATTTACTCTACGGAATGAAATCATCATATCGAGCATTACGTTAACAAAAAAAAATAATTAAATAAGTATACATGTTTCAGCGTGATACAATATAATCTCAAATTTACGTATGTGATATTACATAATTATATATTTAAATATTACGTAGAAATGGTTATTACTAAGTACAAATTCGTCTAGATCGGAGAAGATATCCCAAAGAATAAGAGCGTGAGTATAAATATATGAATATTTTAATGCATACATGAAAACACAATCGTAATAATATTAGAAAATAAATATTTTTCAGCTCCGTTTCTGCTTTATTACAACAATTTAGTATTAATTTGTAATTTGAGTATTAACACTTAATCTGCGGCACGTATTCATTCGAACAAATGACAGAAATACGCATTTCATAAAAAAAAAATAGTAAACTAAAACCGCTATAACTCAAAGAATTATTATTTAAATGCAGATAAAGATAAATAAAGAAACAGAAGACATTTCTTAGTATACTATCCATAAATTTCGTAAGCGTATGTGTTTAAATAAAGAAATGCGCCGCCAATCGTGATCGGGATCAAGTGCTAATACAATAATTGTATAAAATAATCACACCGTTTGAATAATTCTAAAACTAAAGTAATATAAAAATAGCTCTCATTGTTTGTACTATCATAACCACATAATAAAAAAAAAAGATAAATCAGATCTATACAAAATCAGATCAATGGCGTTTACATAATTAAAAAAAAATTACGCATATTTTTAAACGGCGTAAATGTTTTAATCGTTGACGGAGATTCAGATCAATGTTTAGTGTATTATTTTTTCCCCGAATCGTATCCGGGCATTACGACACGTAGCGCCGATTTCAACAAATCGTTTTGCTTGATTTCTTCCTTCGACAGGTCCGCTCGGCACGACGGGCAATTTTTACTGTCAGTCGATTTAAATGCTAATTTTAAACACGCCTGCAAATATTAAAACAAGATTTTTCGTTAGCATTTTCGTATACAGTTGAGGTCATTGAAATGTACTCAGTTTTCAGGTAAAATTCGTGATCAGAGGAAGGGGTATGATTTTTTTTTCATATCAAGTACTGTTTTAATTAATTAAAAAAGCGTTTTATTGCAAGATCACCGGTGAAAAAAAACACTTCTTCTGAACAAATGCATGCCAAGACTCCAATGGGCAAAAGTTTACCGGACTTGGACTAAAGAGGACTGGAGGAAAACTGTCTTCTCAGATAAAGGTAAATTTAACTTGGCCGGATGACCTTCAGCATGTAAGGAAAATGAGAGAAAGGCTTGAAAAAAATGCATCAGATCAACGATGAAGCATCCAACAGGAAAAATGGTTTGAGGATGCTTCTCTAACTATGGAATCGGAGATTTAATATTCGTCTATGAAACCGTCAATGTAGAGGTTTATAAAATAATCTTTAATGAGAACCTTGATATGCCCAGAAGTTGTTTATGAACGTAAAAAACTAGGACTCAAGATCAATATTACTAAAATCAGCTATCCACACCTGGAGAAAGTTGAAGAATTTCTATATCTCAAATCACTATTTAAGAGTAACGGAAATTGTGAGCCAAAGATAAGGCATATAGGTATGACTAAAAATGCAATGTCAAAGCTATTGACAATTTGGAAACATAGGGGGATATCCAAAATGCCAAAAAAACGCTTAGTGCAGTCTGGTATTCTCAATTTTTAATTATGCCGTAGAAACCTAGAAAGATGACGATAAAATTGACGCCTTTAAAATGTGGCGCTGGGGACGTCTGCTGAGAATACCATGGACTGCTAACCGCCCAAACGTGTCTCTGTCCTAAATGAAATGAGGAACGAAAAAGACTATCGACTTTCAACCACATGTCTCAAAAGTATTCTGCGATACTTCGGACATCTCGTTAGATGAAACAATAGCCTGGAAAAGCTCGTCGTACTTAAAACGTACAAGGACGCAGAGGAAGGGACATGGCCATACCATGGACTGCTAAACCCCCAAACCTGTCTGTCCTAAAAGAAATGAGGAACGAAAAATACTACCGACTTTCTACCACATGTCTCAAAAGTATTCTGCGATACTTCGGACATCTCGTTAGATGAAACAATAGCCTGGAAAAGCTCGTCGTACTTAAAACGTACAAGGACGCAGAGGAAGGGACATGGCCATACCATGGACTGCTAAACCCCCAAACCTGTCTGTCCTAAAAGAAATGAGGAACGAAAAATACTACCGACTTTCTACCACATGTCTCAAAAGTATTCTGCGATACTTCGGACATCTCATTAGAAGAAACAAAAGCCTGGAAAAGCTCATCGTACTTAAAATGTACAAGGACGCGGAGGAAGGGACATGGCCATACCATGGACTGCTAAACACTCAAACGTGTCTGTCCTAAATGAAATGAGGAACGAAAAAGACTACCGACTTTCAACCACATGTCTCAAAAGTATTCTGCAATACTTCGGACATCTCGTTAGAAGAAACAAAAGCCTGGAAAAGCTCATCGTACTTAAAATGTACAAGGACGCGGAGGAAGGGACATGGCCATACCATGGACTGCTAAACACTCAAACGTGTCTGTCCTAAATGAAATGAGGAACGAAAAAGACTACCGACTTTCAACCACATGTCTCAAAAGTATTCTGCAATACTTCGGACATCTCGTTAGAAGAAACAAAAGCCTGGAAAAGCTCGTCGTACTTAAAACGTACAGGGACACAGGGGAAGGGACATGGCCATACCATGGACTGCTAAACCCCCAAACCTGTCTGTCCTAAAAGAAATGAGGAACGAAAAATACTACCGACTTTCTACCAGATGTTTCAAAAGGATTTTTCGATACTTTGACCTTCTTGCCAGAAAAAAAGATAGCTTGAAGAAGCTCGTCGTGCTTGTAAACGTACAAGGACGCAGGGGAAGGGCCTAGTGCCCACAGGCTCTCCACCATAGCAGCTGTGGTGTGGGATGCAAAGAATCCTGGAGACAAAATCAAAAAGATTCGAAACAAGAATGGTCACGATCCTCAGACTTGAGGGTCCCTAATAAAGAAGAATGTGAACCTTGTTCCATCCATAGAACAACACCTATCTTATATAAACGACTGCATGTCCCGGGATGATCCTGTACTACACCATCGGAATAAAATGGCAAGTTGGTTTAACCATTTACTTTAGTTTAGGGAAAAAATATCTAACATTTCTCTTTCTTTTTTTTACAGGTCAAATATTTAATAGAAAAACTTGATATTTTAACGTTGTCCTGGCCAGGTTTTGGTCCTGATTTAAATCTCATCAAAAATATAGGGCATATTATGAAAACAAAAGTCAACAGAGAGAAGCCTGCCAATTTAAAATCCCTAATAACGTCAATAACAAAGGTCTAGTATGAAGACATAATGACAGAAATACTAAAAAACTTGGCGGATTCAATGCCAGCCCGGATTCAAACTGTTATAAAAAATCAAGGAGGGACCGTAAGATATATAATTTTTCGTTTACAAATGCGGAATAACTAATATTATTAGAAAAAAAATCCCAAAACTGACACAGCTACAAAACTGTGAGATATTCCAAGTATATTTCAACGACCGCTAAAAAAATTATATAAAACATCATGATGTAACTTACGATACAAAAGTTGTGCGAACAATTTGTAGTTATTGGATTAACGGCTACTTCCTGACATATTATACAAAGGAAGAATGTTGTAACCTTACTTATAAAACCCTAAAAAAAATATATAAAACATCAATAAATCACATAATATGGATCTATTCTGATATATTAAACATGTAATTACCTGTTTTCCTTCTATTTTCAATGTTGTTAGACATTCGTCCCACAATTTATTATTCGATTCGTCTTTTTCTATTACGGCTCTCTCCTCTTTCGTTAATATTTCCGGTTCGATATTTTCATTTTGCATTTTGGGAGACATATCACTCTTTCTTGCCGCTATCGTGAATGGATTCACCGACGAGTTTGGACTTTTCTCCGCAGTTTTACCTAGAATATAATGTAAAATTAAATAATATAATAAGACAATAATTAATTACGTCAAATTAAATTCACTCACCTCTTTTCCGTGATTTAGGTGTTATATTTCCTATTATGTTATTGATTTCATCAGACGTATAAGATTTTTCAGGGATGGAAGACCTAGTTCTCATTTTTTTCGACGGAGGTGAATCGTTACAATCAGAAATTCTTTTATTACTCTTGATTTTTTTATCGTTTGTCGTATCGTCTGAAGCACCGTTGCTATCTCTAAGTATACGCTTTCTTTTTTGGCCGTTTTTATTTTTTTCTTTGTCTTTTAACGCCTGTTTGGCAGCTTCGGCTTCTAAATAACCATCGGGATACTAAAAAATCATTTTAAATATAAACGAAATGGCAAACTTTATTTTACCGCTTTATTAAAAAAATATTACTTACGACTATGTCGAATTTTTTCGCATTCTTTTCCCACGGTGCCGGATGCGGATCGTCTCTTCTCAATAAATACTTCCACACTCGAAAACCAGACTTTCCGGTTTCGGGATAATACTTGACGACTTTATATATACCATCGTACCTAAAAATTTAATTAAAAAAATACATTCATTGGAAAAAGCAGAATAAAATAATTTTACATAATAAAAAAATTACCGGATTCCTTCCTTGGGCGCGTACTGTGGAAAATGCTTCAACATTTTATATGAACGGACTACTCGGATCGGTTTCCCATTTTTCCAATTGAGTTTTGCGTTTGCTCCCTCCTCGTTTATATCTTTAGCAGCACAACTCCTCGCTAAAGCCCTAAAAATATTATTTTAATAAAAACGAATCGATCGATATCAAAAAAATATATTTAGAAAAATCATACCTATTTTCTCTGGTTAATGTTTGGTCGCTCGATTGATCTGCCGTCCGTTTATTTCCCGATAAATCCCTACCTCCACTGCCAGTATACGTGAATTCAAACCCATTGTCAACATCGTCTTCATATCCACCTAAGAATTTATTAAATTTTGTATAGAAAATGCAATTATTATATTATGAAATATTATTTTCAACAATTATTGGATAGTTAATGCAAAAGAAAATATGTTTACTTTATAGCAGGGGTCACCAAACATCTTTTAAACAGGCCGAATTGAAATTTTTATAAACCGTGGTTTGAACATGGTCTTTTAAATGTTGAATATTATTATTTATTTATATATATTTATTATCCAACGGCTGTTTTTATAGATCCGAATATTGTCATGGTTTATTTTGAATAGATTCCGTTTCACTGTTATTCTTGTTATCACTAATTTCTAATTGGCGTCTAAATAAATGTCACCTATAAAACTATCTTGTTCCATTTTTCCAAACTCAACAAAAATGCACCAAAAACTGTCACACAATCGCAAGAACAAAATAAAATTTGATGCTTTCTGGCAAGGGCTGATAAAAAAAACGTAATTAGAGGGAAAACCTAGTTTTGGGCTTAGAAAATGAATATAATTGATAATCACGCAAATCGGTTTGGAACATATTTTTGTTCCGGTTTACAGCTCTTTCGATCTTATAAATCAATAAGAAAGTTTAGTCTTGTACGCTTTCAATGCTAGTAAAGTAGATTTTAAGGTGCAATATGCCTCAAAGCATCTTCTTTTCTTGGAATTCGATGGATTAAGTTTACCTCTTTGCGAGATAATTCTACGTCGGATAAGTTTTACGTGGATGTGACTGTCCACTATATTATCGATATCCATAACTTCAGATGTTATTATGTTAATGTCGAGATCCATGTAATTTACCCGCAACCCTTTATCGAGGACGAGTGGCCTGCTATGGTATCGGATATAACAGCCATCCGAGAGACAGGCCACCTACCAGGGATTTTGCCATTAGCGACTTGATGCTAATAGGCAGCATTTAATAATATTACACGCAGCTGCAGAATAATAAATTTAAATTGGATTTTTTTCATCACCATTGCAAAAACTGACTACCTGGGACCTTTCTAATACGTTCTCACGGAACGGTTGGTCAGAGGGGAGCCGTCCTGGATATAAATAGGGCACCCCGAGTCTCAAACGTCAGAGATCAGGTTTATCTCTGGAAACCCCAGTGTAGCGAAGATACCGACCGAGCTGATTACGCTCGTCGGGAAGAAACACACTCTCCGATGCCTCCGAGCGCTGACATCGATCGCGCTTATCAGGAGAGTGAAAAACACAAAGTATCGTCTTCATCAGGAGAGTGAAAAACACAAAGTATCAAGAAAATATCATTCCAACTATTTAAAATTTGAATTTATTGAAGAACCTGGCAGTGAGTTGGAAGCGAAGAGAAAATCTGGAATTTTTAGTTAATTTCGAAACGATCAGTTGGACCCGATCTTATACCTTTGTTCGTTCTTAACCCTTTGAATAGTGAGTTCTTTTTCAAAGCACACACGTCCTGGGAGTGAGTTAATTTTTTTTTATTTTTAAAATATTATTAATTTATCATTCTTTGTGTTTTTATGACAAATCACTATTTCTCAATCTTTTTTACCGGAAAACTTTATTTATCTTGCAATTCGATAATTATTTTGATCCATGAAATTCCTTCATCCATTTTATTTAGATTTTTTTTTTCTTTTAGATAGTAAATGATGTATATAGTAAAACATTTTATGAAAGCAAATATTTTTTATTGTTTACTATTTTTTGTTTTGTTATTTTTGTGCTTGTGTTTAATGAGCATACGCCTTTTTTCTTCCGAGGTTTCTTACAGATTTATGGAGGATATATATTCAATACCGTTTAAAAAAAAATGTTTACAATTTTTTTTTCGCAATGTTTACTTATTTTTTTTTATTTAAAAATATATACAAAATTTAATGATTTCACTTATCATTGATAAATTCTATGTAACTAACAACAAGTTTTGGGGTTGCTATACCCGCGCATGATTAAATCTGACTCATGATGTCGCAGACGTTTATTAATCAACAAAATCTTAAAAATTTAAAATGACAATTGTGCAAATGATTTTGTTGATTCTGTCGACTGGGCCAGTTTCATAGGATGAAACGCGATTACCCATAATTTACGATCAGCGATGATACCGATTCCCCAGTCGGCGCGGTATAAGGTATCTGATGTCAGCTGTGGACACAGATATCCGATTTTACGCCAGCTATGGCGAAGATCCAGGTCTTCGCTACTCGACGGCGTGCAAGAGAACGAATATGCATGCATCAAGGCCGCCTTCAGTGCGTAGAAGTGATGACGCTTCATCCAGTTCGCCTCTGTGCCGAAGATAATTTGGCTCCAGCCAATTTACGTCCGACATGAGGTGAAGGGCGACGCCGCTAATAACGTGCTTAATTTTACGTGAAGAAGAACTTCAGGGCGTAAGTTCGGTATGCAGATTGCTGCCTCATGATGCCTCCATGACAGCTGGCAGCTCCTGGTCGGAGAGAGCGTGTTATTTCCCGACGAGCATAACTAGCTCGATCGGTATCTTCGACGATACGCGCGGGTTTCGGCAGTAAACCCGGACTCTGGCGAATAACATTTTTGCAAGGGTATTTAACCCGCGGATCGACTACCCCCGTTTGGTCTCCGGGCCCGGGCGGCCTATGATTCGTCGGGGCAGTCTCCAAAATGGCGTATTAGGGGCGGTTCTTCAATTTCCTAGAATAATGCATTTCAGGATGGTCCTTTGTCTTCGTAATTTTTTGTTGCAATACATTGTATTGGTTTCCGGACCTTCTTGGATTTTGAATGCACTTGTTACATTTGCACAATGTGGTGATTTTAAATTCTTAAAATTATCTTATATTAAACGCGAATCATAACCGCTACAACGTAATAAAATTTTATTTGAAATTGAAAGCGTGGGATTTAAAATAATGAATTTAGTGTTCCGTGAGGTCTCGAAGTTTGGCGACTGCTGTTAATTTTTTTTATCGATTTTCTCATAACTGACGAGTATAGCGAAACGATTTTCCGATTTTATACATGAATAATTAATGGTATGAAATTATTTTACCCGATAAAACAATACTGTATGCTCCGTCGACATCTCTTCCGTGGATTCCCGATACCGGTGGTCTATGAACTCCGGATTCCGACAACTAAAAAAATATTTTATTTAGCATAACACATCGTAAATTGAATGTATTGATTGCATATTAAATATTACCTGTATTCTAAACCGCCACGACATTCCGACGTCGATTCCCGGTATAGGTCCAAAATGATTGGCGGGCATTGCGCATGTTTGAGTTTTACCTTAAAATTTTAAAATGCTAAATTATCGTCGCGCTATTATTCGACTCTTATCGGCATTGTTTGTGAACAATTAGGCTATATAAACATTGTTATCTCCAATTTTTATCAAAAGCTAACGAATAATAATGATGAAATAAAATAATGCGAATCTCACCGACGCATGCCATGCCACGTCCCCAATCCCTTTTCGTTTTGCTGACATTTGTTTTACGTTGCTGTTTGGCTTTTCCCGGGGCTATGATATCGTCCGTATCTCTGCGACATTGAAGGCAGTACCAATCTTCTTCCGGGAGTTTTGTCAACGGCGGATCCAAACACGAAAGATGGAATCCGAGATTGCATTCGTCGCATAGTATTATCTAAATTAAATTAAATATAAAACATAACGTGACAATCTTGAAATATATCGTCGTAAAAATCTTATCAAGTATTCACCTGATCGGGTAAATTTTTACCGGCACAGATATTGCAGCCGCAGTCTTTACAAGTCGAGTCCGGAACGTCTCTACATGTTGTGCAATTTAAGGGTCGACTTCCTTTATTTAATTAAAAAATACGTTAAAAAATTATAAAAATGATATAATAATAAAAAACGTACGCCTTTCAGTCTCGGTGCTCATCGTTTCATCGTACGATTTAGTTCTCTGTCGCAACGGGACTAAGGTTTCAATCGTAAACATTTTGTCTACACACTTGATTTTAATGTCGTTTAATAAAATTCCGTCTCCGTGATAGAGCGTGCCGTATAGTTCCGTATGTTTTCTCAGCTTTTTAATTTCGTGAAGGGTGAAATCGTACCTAAAATCAAAATATCTTGCGATTAAATGGGCGCAAACAATTATTATTATAAATAAAGTGTAGCTCCACTCACCAAAAACCTTTTTCATTAGGTTCTTCGAGATTGTGATTCACCATAAATGTTTTATTGATTTCTAATTTACTCAGGGTCAATTCGTTTCTCGCCCTCGGACGTATCTGAGATAATTTACAATTTTTGACATCGAATTATCTAAAAACATTTACATAAATATCGTGTATTATATAAAAAAAAACAAGCATAACAAAAATACATACTCATCCAATTGAACTCTAAAAAGATTATGTAATTCTTCTTCTGTCTTTAATTTTTCATAATCGATATCGGCGGCAACGGCGGTACTTTCCTTTTTGCCATTAGTTAATTTATTAGGGGAGTTATTTTTTAATTTGTCAGATCCTTTAGAAAAATAATCTTTTATTCCGCGCTTTGTACCGTTGGGTGTAACGGGAGATTTTGATACTCCATTATTTGTCCTAGCCGATTCGACTTTGGGCGATTTCATCAATTCATTCTTTGCATTTTCCTCTTCGCGTTTAGAAATCAACGCAGAATTTGTAAAAATTTTCACTATTTTACCTTCTAACCACCCGCAAAGAGTGTGTTTAATGTCTACTATATCTCCGATTTTATAGAACTCGCTGATTCCGTCTACAACATAACCGAACAACATTATTTTAAATAAAAACGTCGGCTATCACAGCTAATTTTAAAAACTATTATTTAAATCGCACACGAAAAAGATCCCATTTTACCTCTGTAATCTGCGAGATCATCTTCTTCCGTTTGACAATCCTCAGATTTATTTTGTTTAGAAGTAGAAATATTTTCGGTCGCCTCTGCAGAAATTGGCATTAACTGTATAACGTCGTTCAGTTTGATATTGTAGTCGTGCAGAGTGTAACCGTCCTCTAGCTGTAATAAAATAATGAGCATGAAGCAATCGTCGCATTAGGGAGAGACAAGGGCAACAGTAACAGGTCTCACCAGTTTGCCACCATAGAGCAGACGTTGACGCGCGGGCGGCAGCTGGAACAGCTCGGTCAGCCGCGAGCGCAGCACCGCCACGCCGGATAGGCGCGACGGCAGCACCACCAGCTCCTGGCGCGCGCCCAGCCGCACACGTACATGCATCTCGCGCCAAATTCACACTGCCGCCAACCTAGGTCCAAACGCCGCCGTTAACGGCCATTTCAAAACTATTATACATTTACGATTTTTAAAAATAATAAATACAATAAACGGATAAAAATAACTTATATAATATGGTTTCGTTTTATTTAGAACTGTCATTAAAAAGATTAAATGAATTTAATATAATTTAATTCAATAAATATATATATACACTGTCGACTCTCACATAGATTCTATGTAATTTTTATATCATAACTCAGCGGTTTCCAAACTTTATGGTACCACGCCTACCTAAACAGAATTTTTTTTTTCGCGCCTCCCTGCCTACTTTTAATTTTTTATATATATACTAATACTAATATAGAGACGTTTTAAATAATAATAACTT
>JAGXCT010036512.1:0-15345 GCA_022495035.1 Philopotamus ludificatus | reverse complement strand
TACATACATAGGAATTAAATATATAAAAATGTAAGAAAAATAAAAATAAAAGTTTTATTTATTTGTAAATATTATGGTATGAAATTTTATATTTCTTAGAAAGTTTTTGGCGCCTCCCCTGGCCATAGCCCGCGCCTCCCCCGGGAGGCGCGCCTCCCAGTTTGGAAGCCGCTGTCATAACTGGTAACTATCATAACAAGTACAATCAAATACGTAATATAAATTTAGATAAATAAAGGAAATATACCCAAGTAGTAAAAATAAAAGCTAAAACAATTTGCTCAAGAATTTGCTTGCAAATTATGAAAAATTTCATATTATAAAATGATATTTGATTTTTTTACTTGTGTTTGAGTTTAATTACTCTATTTAATAAATTGTAGTAACGATAATTTTCTTATATTGTCGGCGAAATGAAATGAAATGACACTTGGCGGCGATGGTCGTCGTTTGACGCGTTATCGCGGGAAACGTCAAAGTGCGGTGCAGCGGCGCGGCCGATGGCGGGGCATAAGGCGGCGGCAGGGCCGCGCAAGCGCACGCAGGTGTCGCTGGTGGTGCGCGCCGAGGAGGAGCGGCGCCACCGCGCCGGCGTGAGCGCGCTGCAGCTGGACGCGGCCCAGGGGCGCCTCTATTCGGCCGGCCGCGATGGCGTGGTGCGCGTGTGGCAGAACGACCGCTACCTCCACTCCATGGAGCACCACACCGATTGGGTCAACGACATCGTGCTCTGCTGCGGCGGCAAGAACCTCATCTCGGCCTCCAGCGACACCACCGTCAAAGTGTGGAACGCGCACAAGGGTTTCTGCATGTCCACGCTGCGTACGCACAAGGACTATGTGCGCACGCTCGCCTACGCCAAAGACAAGGAGCAAGTGGCGAGCGCGGGCCTGGACCGCGCTATCTTTCTCTGGGACGTCAACACGCTGACGGCGCTCACTGCCAGCAATAACACGGTGACCACGTCGAGCCTCAGCGGCAACACCGAATCCATTTACAGTCTGGCGATGAATCCGTCGGGTACCGTTCTCATCAGCGGCTCTACCGAACGCTTGCTGCGGGTCTGGGATCCGCGGTCCTGCACCAAGCTCATGACTCTCAAGGGACACACGGACAACGTCAAAGCGCTCGTGGTGAGCCACGACGGATCTCAATGCGTGTCCGGCAGTTCGGACGGCACCATCAAGCACTGGTCGTTGATTCAACAGCGGTGCATTCAAACGGTGAGGGTACACGACGAAGCCGTGTGGGCTCTCCTCGCCACCGAAACATTCAGTCACATCGTCTCGGGGGGTCGCGACAAGCGTGTCGTCATGACCGAATTGCGCAATCCCGAAAACACGGTCGTCGTTTGCGAGGAGTCCGCTCCCATCTTGAAACTTTGCTTCACCGCCGATCACCAAGGAGTGTGGGTTGCAACGTCGGACTCCGATATCAGATGTTGGAGATTGCCGCCGGTAAACTCTCTGGGACCCGATTCGACGGGATTCACACAATTCTCGAGCGAACCGCAAGTTCCCATCTCTGAAATTCCCGGCGGCGCGGCTATCCGATACTACACGGTGCTCAACGATAAGAGGCATATATTGACTAAGGACACCGACAACAATGTGACTCTTTATGACGTTTTGAAAGCGGTAAAAGTGGAAGAACTGGGGGAGGTCGACTACGAGGAGGAGATAAAAAAACGGTTTAAATTGGTGTATGTTCCGAATTGGTTCAATGTCGATCTGAAAACTGGAATGTTAACTATTCATCTGGGTCAGGACGAGGTGGACTGTTTAGGCGCCTGGGTGAGCGCCAAAGAGGCCGGTCTGATGATGGATCGCGATCAAAAAGTTAATTATGGAAGTCTTTTGCTTCAAGCTCTCCTCGAGAGGTGGAATCATCCTCAGAGAGTTAACGGGAGTTCTGAGAACGGCCCTAAAGTTGTCGGAAATTCTCATTTTTCTGTTCCTATGCATACGCCTTTGATCTTTAGCGAAGTGGGCGGAAGAACTTTATATAGACTGGCGGTGGGAGATGCAGGCGGCGAAACCGAGAGTGTTCTATTGAACGAAACGGTTCCTCAGTGGGTCGTTGATGTGGCTATCGAAATGACCAATCCTAAATTGGTGAAATTGCCTTTTTATCTGTTGCCGCATTCGAGCTGCCAATCGAAACAAGACCGACAGAAAAAGGTATGTTGCGCTGGATTACGACTTCGATAACTATGTATCTCAAATATCAATTGTCTCTTACAGGATAGACTTATAGCCAACGATTTTATTCAATGTCGAAAAGTTGCCGAACATGTATTAGAAAAGATTCTCGGTGGATCCGAAAATAATGTGGGGCCCAGCACCTCGTCCGGACAAAATCAAAATCAAACCAGTAATAACGGTCAGCATGTGCCGCCCGTGGTGAGGGCTGCGACTAACGGGGACAGTCCCGGCGAAGCCCCCGAAGATAAAATAGAATTATTATGTTGCGAACAGGTACGTTTGTGAATATATTTTCATTGATGGTATTTTATTTTGAATTAATTTCTCTTTTTCATTCAGGTTTTGGACCCGAATATGGATTTGAGAACCGTCCGCCACTTCATTTGGAAATCAAATGTAGAATTCACTCTACACTATAGAACACTGAAGTAACGCCTGGTGTAGTGCCGCCATTGGCTGAAATTTTTATAGTGTGTATCTAAATTCTCTTTCAGATTTCTGCCTGAAAGATATGTAACCTTTACTCAAAATTTAGGAAAGCTCATATTGAGCTAATATGTAAATTAAAATATTTTACTTTTCTTTAGACAATAAATAATTTCAATGTTATGAAAAAAAATATCTATATATATATTATTGTAATGTAATAAATTAAACATTGTGATTTATAATAATTTAAAAGATTATATTCATCCGCTGATTGTTATATTCTTTACGAAAATAAATTTATAAATACGGAAATTTCTCGACTTACGGAGGGGTTCTGTAACGTTGGACATAAGTACCGTAGATTCCGCTCGATCGGGCCTTAAAATTTTGTTCTAATTAAGCGGCTGGCTCAAATGATCAAAGGTCAGGATAACATTGTACGTATTTCTATACTTATTAGAAAAAAGTATAAGAAAATAAGTTCAATAATCCACCATGTAATTGTAGACGTTTTTTTTTAATAATAATTTATTTTTATTTTGCCTTTACATCATCGTTGATAACGTTTTAACTTTTGTTATCAATTTTATAAGCGATCTTCTGGATTATCGATTATCTGAGCTACTAGAGTGTATACTGATAGCTCTTGATTTTTTAATATAAAAATGTCCAATCTTATTTGAACATCGTTATCAATTTTATTAAAGTCAATTGTTCGGTGGATGTTGACATTGGTGTCCATATTTTATAATTGACTTGAAAACAGCCGTATCGTCCGAAGGGGTCTCTCGGATACCCCAGGCATTTCAAGTGAAGATATTGATGAATTCTTCATTGATTTTTTTAAAAATGGATTATTCCAAATAATTATTAAATCATATTTTGGATGTTTTAACGAATCAATATGACAATGCTTTCGCGGCACTTGTCACGTCCATTTTACTCACACTCGGCGCATTGTACCGGATGCTAGCGAGAAAAAACGTCCCGCATGTGGCAACATCGGCGAATATTGTTGTTTTTATTTATTTTTTTGTAATTGCAGATAATAAAAGACAATGATTATTTATAATATTTATTCTATAGACTGTTTTAGACTAATACAAAAAGTTTCTTATGTATGGGATTTATTTTAAAGAGTCATTCGAGAAAAATGAAAAACTAGGTGACGTTTGTTCACAATTTTCTACGTCGTTTTTTTTTTAAATTTAATTAAGTCTTGGTTTGTGAGTTTTCTCACATTATTTTCCAAAATTTAATTTTTATTTTCAATTAATAATGAATTAATTTTTTTTATGTCGAATCTTACTTATTTGAGCAAATTTTTAAATTTCCCCGATTTTAGTCGAGAAATTAATGTACATAAATTTAGAGTGAATCTTCTGGCAATTTAGTTACGTTACTTATTTACATCACTGTACGCATGCATTTATTTACACTTCTCTTTTCGTTTATAGTATTATATGTTTTTCTGTTGGAGACTTAAATAAGTGATCTTGTTATGTTTTTAGTATGTTTAATTTTTAATCGTATTTATCTAATCAAATTTTGCTCATTATTAATTTTAAAAATTTTGATCGGCATAAATAAATTATCACCACGTTATTTCAATGCTTAAAATTATTATTATTGAAATGTAATTTATCCGTATACATACTAAAAAAAAAATCTGGATATAAATATGTAACCGTAGATCATTGAAAATTAATAAAATACGAATATATTATTTGTGATTAATTAATTGTTAGGATAAAAAAAAAAACATTCTCATGGTAAAGTGTTATTTACACTATTTCTGAATCATTCTACCGTTTTTGCTGTGATATTTAACATGGTCTTATAAAAATATATAAATACAGTTTCGTTTCATTAATTTGATATAATTTTTGAAATATAAAACAATTTTTCTAATATATAAGTTCAAGTGCTGAAATGATTTAATATGATTTGATTATTATTTATGAAAAAATGTATTTGGTTTACTGTTGTAGAAATATGTTTTGTTAATTTAATTTGAAGAAATATGTTAGATTACGACAGTTTGGCTGTTTAGTCTATAGACGAGGATAGATTTTGCATAGTTTTTTTTTTTTAATACAATTTGTGCTGATTATAATTAAATGTTTGTACAAAGCTGTAAATATATCATTGCTAAGCTAATGGTTTCATTGCCATATTGTCATGGACATATTTATTAATAGCAATAATATTTACTTTTGCTTTAATAAAATTATGATTTTTTTTAAATTCACTTTCATTTTATTATTTTCAACGTCATTCATTCCTTTACTCATACCAAGCAATATCCTTTTCGTTTCCTCCGTAGATGGAAGGTTACAATCTTGATGCAGTATGTAGATTCAATCAGATGAGTTGGTCCTTCGAGATCCTTAGGTCCTTAAAAATATGTTTCCGGCATGGCTATAAGATTGATCCTGCCGCAAAAAGACACATGGAAATACGTCACTCGCTGTCGTGTGCAAAAAGAACATTTCTCGCACAAACTGTGTTCAGTATGCTACATTCCATTAGTAAAATAGTTGAGGTTTGTGACGGTTGGTCCACAAGATGGCAATTTGTTGACAGTCAGACAACAGCGCTATTGTAGAGCCTCATCCAACACCCTTCTACATTTTATGGGATCTGCCGCCACATCGTTCCATCTTCCGGTGAGTTTCAATGATACAGTATCCCTATGTATGCAGTCGAACCATCTCAGCCGTGGTCTTCCTTTCCTCCAGACAATGATGGATTCCCCATTAGGTTCATGAGGCGCACCCTTGGGACCTTATAAATTCAGAGGGCCTCTAAGTTATGCTTCCAAAACGATTGTTGGACTGTTCCGCAGGCCATGATCCATGGAATCTGGCGAATACCTTCACGGGTCCTAGGCCCCCTTAATTTTATGGCAGCCCACAAGCTGTTGTCAAAAACTGACAAACCGAATCAAGAATATCTAAAATTTTCTTTTTTTATTAAACAAAAAAAAATTGCGCCTAGAATGCACATTTTAGGGTGTAGTGTAGTGGACCACTGAGGAAATGGTGGTCATCAATAAATCTGTGGCAGAATTTATTTTAAAAAAATATTGCAAATGGGATAGCGATGAATAAGTGTTGCCACTTTATAAAAGGAACTAAAAGTTTGACACAACTGGATTTCTCTTGTTGGTAGCACTGGATTCCTTCTAAGATTGGCTGAACTGTATTTCTCCTGAGGTTGGCAGGATCGGATTTCTCTTAAGGTTGACAGAACTATATTTCTCCTAAAGTTGGCAGAACTGGATTTCTCCCGAAGTTGGCAGTACTTTATTTCTCCAGTTGATAGAATTGGATTCCTTCCAAGGATGGCAGCACTGGATTCTTCCCAAGGATGGCAGCACTGGATTCCTCCCAAGGTTGGTGGACTTAGATTATTCCTGAGGTTGGCAAAACTAGATTTCTAGTGTAGTATTTTAAGGTGTTGTGGGGGTTTACGCTCCGAGTTAAAAAAATATCTGACTCCATAGGTTTTTTGATGACACTGGTATTTATTTTGCACTTTTAAATACATACACAAAGCGAGAATGAATAATACAGATAATGATCGCGTCGGCTTCAATACTTCGGAAGTAGTTACGTCGATCTGCTCGTTTCTGTTTCTAGTTTACCGACTCCTCCAGTCGGTTTGTTGTGAAGATTCTATGGCAGCAAGGGCCACTGATGTCCGCTTACGGAGAAGGTCACGGCTTCAGCAACGTGAGGACGTTGCGCAAAATTGCGGCAATAGCGCGAGCGATGTCAGCGTATTGTGAAATCGGAGAATGTGCTGTTCACGAGTGGGCCGTGAAGTAAAAAAGTTTAGCAGACACTGATTTATAATATACTATGCCATGAATATTATACGACAATCAAAGGGGAAAAGAAAATAAGAAAAAATATAAATGAATTTTGTGTATTTTAATAAATTTAACAAAATATTTCATATTATTTATAATTTGTATGAATAATTTAATATTCAGTATGGTTTACTTCTGTGCTCTTTACTTTTTTTCGACGATAAAGAAACATTATGACTCTTTTCATTTATGTTCGATTCATCCGAATCTCTCCATAAGCTTAAAACTCCCATCTCACCTCCGCAAATGAGAATATCATTCTGTAAAAATAAATAATCGTCAACGTTATAACTTTTATGCATAAATTATTATTTCACGTGTGAATTTATTTACCTTGAAATCATACCAGCTGCATCGTACAACTTGTTTATTGCCCTCAAAATTTGATTTTAATGTTAGCGTTTTATTGGCGACATGTGATGAATTTAAACTACTCCTAAAACAAAATAATATAATAGTTAAAATCATAGCATATAAAGACATAGTAAAAAAATATGTAAAGAAGTATATAAGATGAAGTATTGTCATCAATTGCTCTGTTATCTGAAATTATAAAATCTCATATAAGAGATCAACGAAAAGGCGATACTTTACATTGAAAATATCTACATAATTAGCCAAGTGGTTGAGTACCTGTCCTCACATTTGGCTCAAGAAAAAGCACACGCGAACGAGCTCGATGGTAGTGAGGTGGCGCCCATAAGGGCAACTCGTATAGTATAAGAAAGATATGTACTGCACCAACCAACAATTTGAAGAAGTGCTTTGCCAAGTAGATCAATCTTTTTTTTCTAAGAGTTACATACCCCTGGCAGCCCTGTACCCATGCACTGGGGGTAAACTGGGGTAGAATCCAAACTTCCTCATGTAGAGATATCTTAGAAATTTCTTCTGGATTTTGAGGCGTCATATTCGTAGTTGAGTATTTTCGCGTGTCGGTTGGGCACATTCATGGTTTCGTAGATTCTATGGAAGTATGAAGAGCTAGGCCTCTATCCAGGCCAATTCGGTGACGCGTGTGCTACAGGATGTGCCCGTAGCACCCGATCAGACTGTGAATTAAATACGAATCGGCCCCAACCACGTCCGATTATTATTGTTACAATCCGCGCATTGACAATTCGGCTCCCGGACTTATGGCTGTCGACCAAATCCGTGGTCGAAGCGTCAAGATAACCTGCAGGACGGACGACAGTCCTGACATCAGGGTTGAGATGGACGTGTCTCTGCTGGAGATTACGTAGTGTCCTCCAGGTGGCAAAGACCCGCCTCAGGATTAGAAGGCCACTTAAATAAATAAAATAAATATGGCACCCATATAATGGAACCTGATTCGAGCAAGCTCCGAACCAATGTATCGTTTAGCACTCGTATAACTAAGGTGCTATGTATGTAATGAGAACATCCCAAGACAAAGCCCAACCTTTTTGATGATCTCATATACACATCTGATTAGAAAGGTAAGAGATTATCCGAGAATCCAAAATGATCCAGTTTCAAAATGAGTCTATTAGCATGATCGACTTTCTCGGACGCTTTTTCAAAGTCGTTAAAGATAATATAGACTTGGATTAACCTTATCCAGTGACTTGGACACAAAATTTGTAAAACCAAGAAGACCGTGACTGTTGAGCATCCAGGCTGAAATCCATGTTGCTCATCGATAATTCTACTTTCAATATGGTGAAATATATATTTTTGTGGAATCATCTCGAGCAACTTGGCAGGTCCAGTCTGTCTGATAGATAGAACAGTCACTGGTCTGTAATTGCTAATACAGGATGGCCCAGAAGTCACAACACCAGTTAAAATTCAAATAACTTTCTAAAGCGTGATATTTGGAAATTATTTACGGAGAAATTCAATCGAATTCTATAAAGAAAACAAACGATCAATTGTGCTAACGCAAAGAGCCTACACTCGTCTTTTAGTCAGAAACCACCAATAATATGTAAACAAACCCTTATACTTCTGCTTGGTTCCTCCTACGGCTCAAAAATCAGGGGTCTATATATCACTACGGGTTGGGAGGCCACCAGGAAGGTGCTCAAGGCAGACAACATCTAGCCTAGATACCGGGCATTGAAGAAGGTATCTTCACGTCAACTCGGAAGGTGTCCCAGCAGTTGAGATGTCCCAGAACCTCGTGACCATAGGATTCAAAGGATGCGTCTATCCGTATAAGATACAGCCAGTGCAGGAACTGGAAGCTGCAGGATTTATCTAATCCCATTAGCTGAGTGCTGTCCAGATCCAAGAATTGGCAAGGCAAGAAGCTGATTTCATTCACAATCTCATTATGGGCGACGAGGCCCACTTCCACTTGAACGGAATTGTTAACCATCAAAATATGCAATTCTGGGGGACAGAAAATCCAAGAATAGTCCATCAACGTAGTCTGAATCCCGTAAAAGTACCATTTTGGTGTGTTGTAACTGCAGGAAGGGTTCTTGAACCTTACTTAAAACGCACTAACCATCACTGGCAAAAGGTATCGAGAAATGCTGGAGAACTTCGTGCGTCCTGCAGTCTTGGACACAACAGAGGTATGGTGGCAGGCAGATGGTGCCACCAGTCGGCTACAGCTCGCCTGACAACTAAACTCTTAAGGCAACTTTTTGGGAGAAGGATAATTTCGCGAAATTCTGAAATTACTTGGCTGCCACACTCAACTGACTTATTATTATGACTGCTCCAGACTTCTTCCTGTGAGGGTATTTGAAAGATAAAGTATACCGTAACATTCCTCGAACCATTCAGCAATTAAAGGCCAACATTTGTGAAGAAATTAAAGGAATAAGCCAAGAAAGATGATGATTCACTCCTTAAAAAGAGTGCGTCAGTGTCAAGAGCAAAATGGTGGTTAGTTAAACTTTGATACGGATATATAAAAATGTAAAAGCTTATTGTAGTACCTATTGCTGTCGTAAGAACCAGTAATAAGAACTGGAATATTGCAACTATTTCTGTGTATATCAGCTACATAGCAATCATCTGAGTTATTATTCTGGAAAAATCAACGATGTTAATAAATGTTTATTTTTTGTCAATTGTCATGTAAAATAAAGCACATACTAGTAAATGATTTGAAATATTTTCACGTGTGAACGAATTTAATTGATCTGCCGTAGAAACGTTCCAAAATTGAACATCTATATTCTGTGTGAGGCAAGATATTACTTCGTCAGACATCCAGTTTATTTTGTCCACTGCGCAATCGATATTCAAGGAATATTGTAACGCATCATCCTCGGTTTGTTCACTTATATCATATACGTTAACTAATCCGTCAACACTGCCGCTAATTAATTTATTCGACTTTTCAGGGCAAAACTTTACCTATAATTTGAATAAATATTAGTTTATTGGAAACATTGTTTTAAGTTAAACAATTTTACCTGTACAATGTCATCGGTGTGGGAATTCCAATATCCGCCTAATAATTGCTTACCTCTTATATCCCAAAAGAGGATGTAAGAATCACCTTCTGTTAATTCAGTAGCACCGCATAATATTCTTCCATCGCATGAAACATCAACTGCATTTAGTGGCTTGGTAAATTGTCGTGTATCAGGATTTTCTGTAAATGTTTATCATAGCGTAATTGTGTTTATTTTTGTACAAATTGATTCAAATATACCTTCAAATTTAGCAACATGTTCGTTATTAGTTCTTGAATCCCACAATTTAATCGTACCGTTTGTCGATCCTGTATATATCAGAGAATCATTCAAAGGACAGAATCGAATATCCGATATACTTCCCTCGGTGTCGGTGAATTTAAAATTTTTCTTTAATAACGTATCATCATATGCATATATTTCGCAAAACGAATTAGAAGTGATTAAACCAATTTTTGAAGAGCTACATGTAATACAATAAAGTTGTGTTATATTATATATTTTATTACGGTGTGTATATTATTATGATGAATAAATTATACCTCGCTCCTGATATTTTCGTAATATAATAATCATTTTTGAGAGAAACTGTCTGCTCGTCAATAATTTTGTTAATTCGCGCCTTCATTTTACCTAGATATATGAAAAACTGATATTTAGTACATCATTATTTAGAAAGAGTTTGACTTGACTTGAGAATGGATTTCACACTATTGATTCAATATTTTATTATTATTATAGGACCTAGGATGATATTAGATATATTTGTAAAACTTTTTAGAACTATCTAACCTGATTAGCGTTTAGAAATAAATTTAACCTTCTCCAGCAATATTTGATAGAAACGTCAAAGTCAAAAGCACGCTGTGTTGAGTGTTGCAAGCACTAAAAATGATTAAATTTTATTGAACGCAAACACTTTGATTTTATATTATTCCAACGGACATATATCTAAAATAATATGTTTAAAAAAGATAAAAACTCAGATTTGAAAAATGAAATATGAATAATATTTAAATTGTAAAATGTTCAAATTCTCAGTCTGCTTCTAGGTCACAATAGTATGATCTTTATTTGGTGAGGTTTTTGGTGTCTATATTCAGAGGAATCCGATAGAATCCAATGTATCTCTTTGCGAAGAAAAATAATTTCTTTCCTCGAAGTTAAAAAGATGGGTTATGATTTTCTTCATGCGGACTATTGGTGGCTGGAAGTAACATTTCTTAATGATCCCGGCTCTTAAAGTGTTTGCTATACTACGCATCAAAATTAGGTACTGCTTCATACAACAGGAGCAAGGTCCCATAGTTTGAGATCTATGAAGTACAGTGACCTAACCAACACGTGTCTTGGATCAAGACAAGTGCAAGCATTGTTTCCCCGACCAAACCCTTAGTTTATATATAGATGCCCCAGAGTTGGAGAGTTCAGTTTGAAATGGTCAACCATGTAAGAAGGCGATAGCCTTCCCGGATAGAAAGCAACGCACTTTGTTAGTGTGCTGCTATCATTTATATTGTTTTTATCCTCCTCTTCGATGTAATAATCGTTTGTTTAGTAATACTATAATCCTCGGGTCGGATGAATAAGGATGCTGTCTCTATGAATTGTGTCTCGTTACGTCCTCCGTTATATCCATTTCGAATCCTGAGAAGCTCCCATGTTACAATACATTTTAAATATGTACGTGCACTTAGAAAATAATTGTCAGTAGCTGTTTGCCCCTTTAACTCACTAGGCGTGTTCTGTTCTTTTGAAAATATAAAAATGGGTCAAATGTTTGATTTGCTTCAAATCGCAAAATACAAATAAAAGAACCTAATCCCAAATTTTATATGGGTGCCTAACTTTCTATAGAGTTTTTTTCTATAGCATGGTCCCTATCTGAACGCTATAGAAGGGTTGACTGTATATATGTATCATCATCATTTGCCAGCCACAAGGCTCTCACTCGCTGAGGGCATGGGCCTTACCAAACTCTCGAATGGCAGTCGAGGCCAAAGGAACCTGAGTCTCACACGTGACGTGAGGGCTCCCCTTTCGTATCCATACCGCGGGTAAGCGGCTATTTGTAAAGAGTTTCCCTCTTTTGGGCATTGCTGGCATTGGACGTACATCTTCTACCCTGTTGATTTTGGATTTTACCCTTTCGACTGTGTCCAGGCAAGTACGAGGGGATTTGTATCGGTATTCGTTTATTCTCTTCTCTAAGGCGTTGTCTCTCTACAAGCGACAAGTCGCAAGTGATTATTAATTTTGTCGTGCAATAGCAATTCTTTCCTCATGGGAAAGACCTCTACAAAGTAGGGTCCTCTAGAAAGAAGGAAGAGGAAAGAAATATATACCGCTGGTGGTAAAATATTACAGAGGGAATCATGAATCGGACGGTGATACAAATGCAAACACAATTTATAGTAAACGCATTTATTACACATTATTCACATATTAATACAGACGGAATTTATTAATTCGAATGTTTTGCCTATCGATTGCCCGTCGATGGTCATGGCCGCAGACGCAGCCGTGAGACGTGCGGCGCTGATCATCTCTCGTAGATGATAGTGGTCGGGAAGTCTCCCCCACCAGGATCAGTGTAGTCTGGTAGTCTCCTGGATGCGTCTCAGCCAGTGATAGCCGCAATGGAACTCCGGTGCTTGAGGATCTGAAGAGTCTCCCTTTTGCGTGGTCTGTTATTTATTTATGGTGGCGTATATCTGTCAATTGTTAGTCGATCTGGGGAAGACGAGAGGATATATCCAAAGTCGTCAAAGTGGAATAAGTGTGTAGCGCAACAAGATGGCGACTACATTTTACGACGGAGTGAAATGCGGGAACGTCTTAACGTTTCTACCGCTGGGGAGAGAGAGAGGGGGGAGGTTGGGCGCCTGCGGAACGCCTTGGCAGTGACGGTGATGATCATTTTGTTGGAGGGGATGATGTCACAAGATCCCGCTAGGGGTGCAATATGTCACTTATTTTGGGTATATTCAAATTAAATTCGAGTGTCGGGATTGCACGTGGGAGTGATAGTGGTTGGGCACAATCATGGCTTCATAGATTCTACGGAGCTATGGGAAGCCAGACTGCTATCCAAGCCTATTCGGTGACGTGTGTGCTACAGGAGGTGCCCGTAGCACTCGATCAGATCGTAAACTAAATACGAATTGGCCCTACCCTCGTCTGATTATTATGGTTACAATCTGCGCGACAGCTCAGCTCCCGGGCTTATGGCTGGCGACCTGACTCGTATTCGAAGAGCCAGGATGACCTGGAGGACGACCGTCACAGTCCTGGCATCAGGGTTGAGACGCACGTGTCTCTGCTGAAGATCGCGTAGGAACCTCTAGGTGGCAAAGACCCACCTCAGGGTTGGAAAGTACGGTCATGTTAAAATTTATCATAAACCAATCTCCGCACATCCAAATACGACGAAGATAAAAATGGGCTACCCGATGATTGCGGGCGACTTTCTTTCTGCCACTTTTGGAGTTAAGGATTATTTTACATATTTTTTTTTATAATAAAAAGCACAAATAAAGCAGTCAAGTTCTATATTTATCGTTACTTAGTTTATTTTGTACAAACTTCAACAATATGTATAATAATAATAGTAATTTCATACACTATTATTTTGTATTTTTTTTATATAATAAAGTGAAATTATAAGGCGTTTGTCTGTTACATTAAATTATGTATCAGTTTTACATCGAGAATTTTCCAAGTAAAAAATTTAACGACAATAATAACTGATTAAACCTAATCGATCAACTCAAACATTTTTTCCCAAACGATTATTGTCTAAAACGAATATACATTTGTGCAATAAATTATATACTAAACGTAACAAATTCGACGGCTCGCCGTCGTCGCACGGGGAAGAATGCGACGTCGGACCGCCGACGCGACCGATCGGCGACCGCCGTCGCGCGTCGCCGTCGTCGCGGCCAACGGAAATAATCGGGAAACAATAGACACGTAAATACCGATTCGAGACGAAGAGCGAATATATTCGGAAATTGTTTCAACCGTCACAAAAGCGATTATCAATATTGCGGACAACGAAAAGAAATTTGCGTTTTGCGAACGAAACGTCGCGCCGGCGCCCGCCCGTCCGAGCGTTTAGTTCTATTGTTAGCGCGGAGACGCGAACGTCGACGATATTCGTTTCGGGTTTCGACGTCGCGGAGACGGACGGCCGCGAACGCATTAATTAGCTTTTCGCGCGGTCGTCGCGGCCCGCATAAAAGAAGTCCGCGCATAATAAAAAGCGGCGGGAGCTCCGACCGAGGGCGATCGTCGGGCGGAAATTTGATCGATCGATCGATTTTCGAGGGGAAGGACGATCGTCGTCCTCTCGGGACGCGGCCGAAGATATTGGATAAAGCGGCCCGATCGCCGAAGAGCTCGGCAAAATATGATCGACGTTCCGACGCAAAAGCTCTCCGTTTGGCGCGTCGCTTTAACGCCCCGGATCGGCGACGAAAAATGTAGTTTTTTTTAATATTGGAGTTTATTTCGAACGGACATTTTAATTAACTATCGGCGGAACGTTTCGATTCGTAAATAGGTAATGAAAAATTACAAAAAGGATTTTTTTGATATATAAAAAATTCGATCCGACAAACGTCACAAAATCGTCGACGGCGGGCGTCGAGCGTTTCGTTTGCGCGCGAAGCTTTATTATATGCGACCGTTTCGCGTTCGACGTTCCGTTCGACGGCCGCGGCGCGTCGACGGGCGGAGACGGAAAAACGCAAAGAAACGCGGCCGCCGCGAACGCCCCGCCGCGCGCCCCCCGCGCGCCCGAACGGCCGCCCTCGTCGCGGTTTTTACAAAAATATATCGAGGCGGCCTCGTTCGAGTCGCGGTTCCTCCGAAGGGCGCGCGACCGCCTCTCCGCCGCCTCTCGACCGCGTTCGGGGGAAGGCGAACGCGATTCGGAGGGACCCGGCGCTTCGTAAAAAAATATAATCGACCGCCGACCGGCGAGGGCTCGCGGTCGACTCGCGGCCCTCCGAGGAGGGGAGGGACCGAGGGGAGCGCTCCCGGAAAACGCCGCGGCCGGAATTCGTTCTCACAAAGAAGACGTACAAAAGCTATCGCGTCCTCCGCGTCGGGACCGAAAACGCGGTCGCGTAAAAATACGTCGAACGCGAGACGGGAAGCCGGACAGTGATTTTTTTAAACATTTAAAAATATGACTCTATGCGAACGAACGACGTCGTTCGCGTCGATCCGAAGTCGACGGCTCGACGCTCCTTCGAAAGTAAAATTCGAAACGAAAGGATCGTCCGCGCGTCCCCCGCGGCCGACACCGAGCGACCGGGGCTCCCGAGGCTCCCGGGGCTCCCGGGACTCCGGAGGCTCCCGGGGCTCAGTCGGGCGACGGGCTCGCGGCGGCGGCGGGCGGAGGTCAGACGTCGCTGGGCTCGTC
>JAGXCT010036511.1:8698-23313 GCA_022495035.1 Philopotamus ludificatus | reverse complement strand
CAGCAAAATACCTACCCGAGTTGTATTCGGGCAAATCACACAAGGGGTTAAATATATATTTTAAAGTTTTATTATTTCATGTAAAAGAACATCACGTGCCATATTTTAATTCCAAAAATTATAAATCTAACTCAAATAAAGACGAAGTTACAGATTGCAGGCAGGAGAATTAATGATTTTGACAACAGTGCTCTGATGGGAGAAAAATTATGTTCACTTGCTCACAGTTTACTGCTTGTTTGGAAAATGTCAATCTGTAATATTTCCTTAATCTTGGATAAAAAGATATGATCGTGAAAGGAGCTAAAAGAAAATAAATGTTTCAGAAGTACTTTGAAGATTGGAAAAATCTTTTTTACAATTTTATTTTATCTATTGGTGATTACGTCAAGGAAGGAAAAACTAATTTTGATAAAAAAATAAATATCCTTATATTGTTTCAATTAATTACTAATATCACTGTCAGGTTTTTATCATTGAATGCGATGTAAAGGGCCTCCGGCCATAATACGGATAGCTTTAGACTTGGATCGGATAGCAGCTGTCGATATTTGGTAACTGTAACCATCAGCTTAAAGCAATAATTGGCACAATGTCTGCTCAAAGGCCGGCTGGCTTGTCTGCTCATCGGCCAGGGGTAAATAATGCTTTGTACGTGTTATCCGAAACGGAAACCATTTCTGGGACTGGGTCAATAATGGCTCAGTCCACAACAAACTGTGATGTCCAATCAAAATAATTGCATCAACCGACCGCGGCTTATTTTTGCACTGTGTCAGTAATTGTATCCCTCGCGAGTTTTCAGACGGAAAAAAATGTAATGTGAGGGAAAATAGCAATTCTTCTGCGGGGGCTACTACATTACAACAAACTATGCCGTTAAGTATAATTTATGGTCCCCGACGGAATTTTTAATGAAACCACTTTTTTTTAGTAAAGTTGCACTTTATGGAAATAGGAGAAGGCTTATGGAAAATTACGTCTGCAGCGGGGGATGACGAAACAAAATATGGAAAATGAGCTGAAACCCAACACGTCTAATTAATGCATCGCAGTACACATACATTCTTTCATATTTAATTATTCTAATCTTAATAGCTTATACAAAGTGATAAAGAATGCAGACATATAAATAATTTACGCTTGAATTTAATTATGCTATAATAACAAAATAGGTATATTACGAATGATTGTGGAAACATTGGCAAAAACATACAACTCATTTTTAAAATAAGTAGTGCTAATCAATAATAACGAAAACTTTTAACTTTAAAAATATCTCTGTATCGTTTGGTATTTTTTAATAAATATATTTTTTAAACTATGACTATAACTATCGTTGTACAAATTTTGATAAAGATTTTTTATAAATGTATGTATACGGTTTTTTTAACACGCTTTCCATTTTGTTGAAAACGCATAGTTGTGTGAAAAAAATAGTACCTGAATTGTGTTTAGTAGGTAAGTCTATAATTTACATATTTATTAATAAAAAAATGTATTATTGTAAAAAATTACCATTAAAAATACATATAACATAATTTAAAAGCTAAAATTAACTAGATTTTTTTCTCTTTTTAGACAAAAATCCAGGTTTTGGATCGTTTTCAAGATGGACATGGAACAACTTAAACAGCTTATGGAAATCTCTGTTGTACGAGAAACAAATTATAATCAATAAAAACAAACAATTATCAATAAGTCAACATATGCAATATGTTGACTTAGTTTATAAAGTGATGTTTTTTACACATCATGAAAATGAAAGGCGAAGGATAATCCTAAGATATCCCCCAAAATTATCTAAAATATTTTTAAAAAAATGGGTTTATCGTTCGGAACATATTTAAAATAAACTTAAAAATATGGATAAACGCGGATTAGTGGATTCTTGATTCGGCCGATTTTGAAAGCAGTAGTGATAGAAGAAAAACCTCTTCTAACCTCCTCTAAAAACATTTTCTAGTAGAGCGACAATGAATAATACTTTTTATCGATGGTTTATTTCAATATGGTATGTTTTAATAAATTAAAAATAAAAAATAATAAGTATTTTTTCATTCAGTATTAAAAAAAAATTATTCCCTGTTTTCCATATACAATTATCGCTTTACACGGTGTTCTATCAGAACCGATATTCCGTGTTAAGCAAGGGAATAGTGTATATAACTATATATATCAAGGCACTTTAGATAAAAGTTTTTCTTTATGACTTTAGCTGTAAGTCGAATTATACAATAAATACATTGTTTAGTTTTTTTAATTTTATATAATTGAATCTGTTTTCAGATTCCTGAACTGTACAAAGGCGAAACAGCATTCCTGCAGTCTTATATGAGATTTTTCCTCTATATATTATGGCATCTTTATTGACAAGCATATATTTCAATCTCTACAGGGAAAATCTATCTATATAGAAAGTTACAATACAGTTCAAGATTTAAAAGATTTTACTCAGAAATATTTATGTAAAAAGCATTTTTGTATAAAATCAACACCGTTGGAATACCTCAACCTCTCATGATTTTTTTCCTATACACCAGGATGAAAAAAAGGCTTAAAAGGACGACATTATGTTACAACTTATGGACATAAAAAACACCGTTAAGGTGTTTTAGCATTCGTATTCATCAGATATGATTTCACCTAATTCTAATTAGTTCTAAAGAAAAACCCAAAAGGACGACGTTTTGCCAACAGCTAGAAAATAAAGAATGAAAACGTACCTTTAAGGCTTTGATAGAATTACTATCACTTGCATAAAAATTATATTAATGTACAAATAAATAATTTATATTCGGGGAAAACGAAAATTTCGTATTTACTTTAACGAAATGTATTTTAGTGTCAATAATATTATATTTTATCTATTGTTAAAAATAGCGAAATTTACACAAAGGATAAAAATGTTACGATAAAGAATACCAAGGTATAAAATTGTATATGCGAATTTAAAGAAAACATATTTTCGACAGAATAATTAATGACGTGAAAAATTTTAATAAAAATCTTCAATTAATTTTCATCGGACAGCGGAGCAACTATTTTCAGGTTGACACTGTAAAAATATAATTTCGCCGAATGCAGACCGACAATTATAATAAAATTGAATAACGCGAGATTTTTTCAAATTCTTCGGCACACATTTTTCAGCCATCAATCATGGGTTTTTTCGGTATTCACATTTATACCGGTCGATACGTGAATTGGTTGCATGCGGCGAAGAACAGGGTGCACATAAACGAAATTCCATGCGGGACCATACGGTTTTGATGACGTAATATTAAATTAATAATACCCTGCGGCGGTCTCAGGTCCGTTTGGGAGAGGGGTTTCCGGAAGAAAAATGTACGGGTGCCTGCTCACAAAGGACCTTTGTATGCACTTAAATTTTTCATGTATTTCCATCCTGCGGTATAGGGTGCCTTGTAAATGTATACACCCTGAAAGAATGACGAGGCTTTATGGCTTTGATTTATTAAGACACTTTGATATATGGCCCGACATTGGGCTTAGAAATTATTTTATATGAAAAAATGTAACTGACAAGTATTCAACTATTAACAATATCAATAAAAAAAAATGCATATATCAAAAAATCCAGTATTAAATCATGGGATAATGAATGCAACGCTTTATCGACAGCGTGCACGGTGCTTAATCCCATCAATGGGAATTGCGAAAAATAAAATGTATGCACTTTTAAAACATGAATAATAAAATCGAATCAATAATACGCCAGAGCAACGAATACATATTGCATATTGCAATAACGATGTGCTAATGACATCGGCCATTATCACTTGGCTCCACCCCTCAGATTTCGATTATGCAACTGCCCGCGCATATAGTTGTCATGTATATTTGAATAACATATCAGAATGCAATTTTTTTTCAGCATATGAATATGTTATAGTGTTTGGTCATTGATTATATGTCGACTTGAATTGTTTTCTTTTTTAACCCGAGCGCCAATGATTGATTGCAGTTTGTCAACCTTTGTTTTTGCCGCGGAATTTTCCATAATACCGGATGACAAATAGCTTTTGAATATTGGAAAGCCAGAGGAAGGAAATGTTGTCAATAATTTTCATTCCGTAAAGAAGAAAAAAAAGACATTTTGTGCATACATCACGGTGGAAAAGCGCACGATACGTAGATCGGTAATATTTGTCTGGGGGATGAATGTGTCAGGGGAAAGTCAAAAGATATACGATGCAATATTGAATAAATGTGTGTGCATATGTTAAAATAATGCTAAATAATTTATTGCAAATATTGCGGTATAAAAGCTCTTGTTCGGGTATTAAAGCGCTTTTTACCCATGGTTGTCAAATAGTGTAATAATTAAACATTGTTGTTTTGCAAATAGCGTTTAAATAAATTATTCTATAAAATATTTACGTATATATTTTTATATATCATACATCTATCAATTATTATTATTTTAATAATTCTAAATAAATTATAAAATATGTTATGAATGAATTGCATATGAAAACTAATACTTATTAAAGCAAAAATAAATGGCATTTTTTGGATCGTTACTTTGAAATCATTTAGTCACTGACTGTCGTTGAGTTAACGGCATAAAGTTAGTATTATTTTAAAGTTCTGTAACCAATCATCCTGTTTTGAAATTTATTTATATTTTTTGGCGCATTTTGATTGAAAAGATACATTTGTGCTTTTTTATGCTCTATTTTAAAAAATATTGAGATCAAATAAAGCTTCTCAGAAAATCGGCAATATTTATAAAGATATCTTGAATCCTCGACAATGCTATAGATAATTTCAAATGTTAAAAAAATTAAGTGTGGATAAAAGGACAAACCAAAATTAGGGAGACCTCTTAAAATAGATGACGATACTTGTAACTCATTGGCGGAATCCGGTCAGCTTAAGATAATCGTGGTAATGACACAGGATCTTGGTTGTCTATGTAAAGGATAATTTAAAAGGCACGAAAAAAATAGACAAGGATTGAGCTTTCCTTAATCATCTGTTTATATCACGAATCAGATAAAGTTAAATCTGAGGAGAAAAAAATACTCCTTCTGTATTTGTTGTTTTTGGAATAATTTATTACTTATAAATTTATTAAGGTTCAAGATCGCATTAAAAAAACAATAAGTTTTAAGAAAAAAAGTTTAATTGTTTTAAAATCCAAAATAATAATAGAATTTAGGAGCTCTGCAACATCCACCATATACAACTAACGTTGCACTTCGGGATTATCCCCTTTTTAATTCTATGGTACATTCAGTCCAAGATAAAATATCACAAATATTGAAGTCTAAAATCCCTTGGAGTGATTTTTTATTAAAAAATCGGCAGAATTAAAAAAAGGGGTGTTAAAAACTGTGTTTTGTGAAAAAATATAATATTTTGTTGTAACAAAAAGTCAAAATGGATGTTATTATAGTTTGTATTAATGTTTTTCAGGATTTTAATGCAATGAAAATATTTAATTTTTTTGAAAAGCATGTATATCTTTTATTAAACATTTACTTAACGATAGTATGCTAACGTTAGATAAGAGAGAAAGCTACCATGAGTGAAAAAAGTACTGATAAAGATAACTCCAGATTAAAATAAAATCTGGTTGGCGAATTTTAATTCTATGTGGCTTAAAAATTACATTATGATAATATCTTGCACGATTTTTAAGAATAAATCTATAAATAATGATATTAAACATCGCAAGAATTATTTTTTCGGCTCGAAAACATTTTAAATTATGGTAACAGTACCGACACGGTACTTTTTTTAAATAAAATATTTACCGTACTTATCTTTATAAGCTTTTAAATATAATTGTAACTACAATCGAACTTTATAACAAACTAAGAACATTCTAATAAAACTAACATCAAAGTATCGACAGAATTGTTTTTATTATACTAAGTGTGCATTTACGTTCATTGATTTTCTGAAAGATTATCAATTATTTTGGTTATTTAATATAGTCACCGCGAGATAAGAAAGTTTGAAAGACACTGGTACATATACGAAAGAGATCTAAACTATCAAGACGATAGTCGAATGAATATTATATACTTAAGAGAGTAGAACTTAGCTGCTAGAATACGATATTGGGTTTTGTATTATTGAAAATCATTTCAGGATCCAAAAATGTAGTTATGCCCTTAAATAATTAAATAATACTTAGAATAAATCGATTAAAGAAGTTAAAAAATTTAGTTAAATGTGAGATCAAAAACGTATTAAATTAAAAAAGGCTGTAAAGGGGTTTTTTAGAGATCAATGATGATTTCTGTTTAATTATACAAAGTAGTTCCATAGAAAACCAAAAGGAAAACTACATTATTTCTTAAAAGTACTGACGATACAGACGCGAAGGAAATCAGCATTTTTTAAGAAAACCATCATAATAATATCATTTACCAACAGCAATTTAGCAAAAATAGATTGATTTGATTAAAGGGCATTTTGTTAGTTTGTAGAGTGTCGTATTATTTTTATTTTATGAAATATGAATATTTATTATGGTAAATTAAATATAATAATTATTGTATTATTTTATATACACCAATTAGTTATTGTTAGTCAATATATCGACGATAATAGAGGTAACGACGGGTTAATTCCAGTTTAATGAGCGGGGTGGGGTTAGATAATAGATAATACTAATGCCTATATCATCCACCGTATAATGGACTATTAATAGACACAGTTACATGGAAAGCATGAAAAGTTTCGTCCATTTCGCATAAAATAGAATTAAGAAGCGGGAAATGAATTCGTCATTGAGGAGCAATTACATGAAAACAAACTCCCCAGTGTGCGGCACGGAATGACTCCATAGAGCTCTGCGACATTCCGTACCCGGGTTGATTTCAGTGCTTCTGACAGGTATAACAGTTCTTGGAAAAAAACGCTATTTATTTATTTAGACGATTATGACACATCAAAGTTAGACTCGCTCAGCGTTGTCGTTGCTAGTTAGTGCCATTTTTTCCAAGAAAATGTGTATTTCATTGAATCGTAGCGATAGGCAGAACATATATTTATTTGGATGGAATTATTTCGTTTAGTTTATTTAATTATGGGGTAGAGGAAATATTAATTAATTAAATACTTTTTTTATTGTACGACGGAAGTAGTTGTCGTCTGGGGGTGCAGGTAGTGCAGGTGGGCAGACATTTGTTCCTGGAAGTGCGGTGCCGTGCTGGCGGGGGGCGGAGCACCGCCAACCACCCATTTTCCGACCACCATACTTTCACACATACATCGCCGTATGTATGACGGATTTAATTTAATGAAAGATGGTTGGATTACAAAACGAAAAATCAATTACGGGGAGCATCTGTCGTCAGTAACGCGCGGATTCATCCATGGATTTTCCTCGGTGAAAAACTTATCTTTAAAGCGTCCCACGTGCGGCTGTACAAACACGAGGGGATGTGAACTGCAGAAGTAATCAATGGATTGAAAGCTTGTCCGAGGCAAATAAGCCGACTGCAATTCGTGCAACGTGTTGCATTGTTGTCTCATATTATCAAGCATCCGACATAATTAAATTGTTTCGATATGCCCCTTGAGTTAAGTGAGATTTATTAACAATTCTGCAATAATTTTATAATAAATAAAAAAAAACAAGGGATACCCGATAAGAAAATTCTTTTCAAAGGATAATTGTGTATTGGTTAGTGAATATTTGAATCACAACGTTTGAATCGATTAATAAATATAAACATTTAAAATAATTGACAAGATTAATAAACAAGGTGTGTGGATTCTGCATCATTTAAGTGATGAAATCAAAACTGTACGGGTTCAAATGTGTCAATAATTGATAAAATTAGAAGAAAATTCAACATTTCTTTGACATCTAGTGTAAGGTCATATATGTAACTAAACCTTGACTGTAAAGATTGTAAACAAATATTTATTATAAAATTCTTAAACGGTTTATTTCTGTTGTGATAAGCTGATACGATTAAAATAATTTATTCGTGGAAAAAACAATAATATTCAATAGAGAAAACATATTTTAACACGACAATGCGAGACTTTACATAGCCAAAATTATTTAAGAAAAATGAATTGAATACTAATGGAATGTAATTATTCATTCATCATATTCACCTGATCCTGATTTATCAGATACCTATTTATTTGGATCAATGGAACTTTTTATATATCTAAAATTTTAAAAAATAAGAATATCGGAAAAACTAAACGAGGTCTCGATTTTTATTTTTTACCCAATGAGAAGTATTTTATGCAATAACAATTACTAGCTATCGATGAAAAATATATAATTTATAATGAATATAGAAATATTAAGATATATGCATTTTTAGGTTGACTTTTTTATTTAAAAATACGACATTTTCTTCAGTTACTCCTTGTGTATTTAAATATAGAAAATTTATTAAAAGAAAATCGCATATTTTTTAATTTAATAAAATTTTGTTTCAATAAAATAAAAAAAGTATATGATGTTTCAAAAACTTGAAAAACATAACAAATGCTATATGTTTTTTTTATTGTTATAAAGGGTTTGATACTAACAGGTTTACTTTAACTATTGGTGAAGTAATCCTAACAAAATAAAAATTTAAATTTAAGGGATGCAAACTCGAAGAAAAATCGATTAAAGAATGAATGCAGAAATTCCCTTTTTAATAGTTTATAATATAGGAGTACAGTAAAGAAAAAATCTATAGAAGATCTACTCTATTGAGCAAAGAAGCATACTCTGTCGGTAAAATAAAAAGTAGTAGTATAAGACTTAAAAGGTTCCACCTTTTTTTAATGAGACTATAAAATAAAAGAAAAACAAGTCAAACAAGATTTTTTTGGAATACTCGAATAGAATTTTAACTATAAGAATTTTTTTTTTAAGAAATGAGATTTTCTTGATTTGGAGATCAGAAATAAATAAAAACCAAAAACAGTTAATTTTTATGGTTTATGTTCTATAAAAAATAAAAAAATAAATGATAATTCTGGCATAAATCATTTATTTTTCAAACCAAGAGGGTCCTAAAGATTAAAAATTATGTTGGTTATCGGTGATCAGAATCAATTGACCTCCTACATTTTCTAGATATCAAGATATAAAATAGATTGCAAAAATTCGTAATAAATATACCTAATTTTTTAGTATTTTTTAAACAAAAACATGTTAGGAATATATTAGAACTATTTCTTTCTAAAGCTTAACATTCGCGTTTAATATCAAACGATTCATGGCATTCGTTTTATTTCATTTAAATAATATAACAACAATGAAAATAAAAATTTAGTTTTAATTTTAAAAATCAGAAGATAGTTTTAAGTAATAATTTTAAAAAGAGAAACCTTTTAGATACTATTATTTCAAAATCACTATCATATTTTTATTAATCAAGTCCTTTGGTTAATTCTAGTTATCTGATCATTTTGATTCAAATAAATATAAAATAAAATGAAGATTAAATATATGCTGAAATATTCAATCCCATCCAATCCATTTCGGAGACACAAATTCATTTATTTAGTTTGAAAATGAATATAGTAATTTCCGGGGTATTCCTTCATTGCAAGCGAAGCTGAAAATTTCATCGCATTAAACATCTTGTTCAGTCTATGTAGAAAATTATCAGAATTCTCTCATTTTAGCTGGGATAGTTAAATAAAATAGTGGGATAAAATTGATATGTTCTTCTCCGAATCGAGTCAAACGCTTTGTTCACTCACTGAAACATGTAAAATAACACGTATAATAAAAGTATGATATATAATTTATTATATATCAATAAATTTATGATGTAGCGTAATATTGAAAGCGAAAAAAAATATTTAATTATTTTTTAGAGAATTTTATTTCAATCCAAAGTATATGTGGCCGGTACATCACAGGTGTATAAATATAAATCAAGCTAAGCCCGATATAAGTCTGGCTAAAAGATGGGTTCCCAGTATCCGAGAATTAGGTGTTATAGACAAAAGGGAATCGCGTTAAATTAATAAACGGTGCGTCGCCCGAAGGCTATTTACTTCGGTTTACAGTGTTTGTACTGGGTAACCTACAGAAATCTTGATTAATCCCCCCCCCCCGCTCGCGCCCCTCCCCACGGGGTTCATATTAGCGCCATTTTATTGTTGAGTCTAATGTGAGCATTAAATATTTGCGTCGAAATTATTTTCGACCCGTTTGTTGTATTCGCCATATCTGGATTATTAAACAAGACCAGATTAGAATATCAACAATGGCGCCAGGTATTAATGGACACAATAACTCTGAACAAAATTAATATCAATTATGAATGGATATAGTGAAAAACTTGCTTTTGATAATACTAAATGTTAATAAAAAGGCATAATTTACATATTAATAATTATACATTAAATTATAATTATTGTTGAAATTTTATCAGAGAGTTTGGTAAAAAAATGGTTTATCTATTAATCGATTTATTTTTCAATTCATCCGATAAAGCGCTAATTAAATATTGAATATACACGGTTCTAGGATATCACGGCTAATTGATTCCACGAAGGCACTATCAACGTTAAGTCGTGCAAAGTTTAGTATAAATAATAGGAGTGTTCGATAAAAACTTGTTGATAAACAAAGTATTAATATTCGAAAGTATTAGGGGGGACCCGAAAGAAATCGCGCATTTTTTTTAAATGTAAAATTTATGTTTTTTTTACATTTCTTTTAAATATGAAACATAATTATTAGAAAATACTTCTCATTTTCATTTTAGTTTTTATTTACATTTATGAAAAAACTGTCCGGCTTTATTCTAAATGCTCTTTCACTACGTAAACGTTTTAATCTAAACCTATTATAACCATTTATAATAAAAAATAGACTCATCTCTCACATTTTAAGTCAAGATATTGATAAATTCTTTATCAATCTCTTGATTCTTTGAAACTCGAAAAATAGATTATTATAAGTATAAAAATAGTTATGCTTCATAACTTCGATATTTTGGATTTTTCGATTATTCAATATGACGCTTAAATGAAAAGTGCACTCGGCGATGTCCCGCCGCAGACTGAGGACACGCCGCCGGTAGACCGACTGCTAAATTCTCGCGGAACATGAACTAGTATTCGTTTCACTCGTACGTGGTACATCGTACCGGATGCGAGCGAGAAAAATCATCGTGCCCGTGGCTACAGAAACAAATATTGTTGTTTTTATATTATTTTCGCAATTGCGGACAATAAAGGTTAATAATTATTTACAATATTTATTCTGTAAACTTTTTTAAATAAACACTAAAAGTTTGTGACATGTAGGATTTATATTTAAAGAGTTATTCGAGAAAAATGAAAAACTTGGGGTCCCCAATAGAAATGTGCTTCATGGACCTGAAGAGAAAGTAGTCTGATAGAGCAAGGTCTGGGAAACAAGAAGGGTGTGGCGGAACGTCCTAGTACAATTCCTGATTTTTTTCTCTCCAACTGTTGTCAGTAAAAATCTGCAATAATTGTTAGGGATCTTGAGATTTGAGTCTCTGCGATAACTCCTCGATAGTTTGTCGAGGATCCGACTCGACCAAGGATCTCAATATGTCATTATCAAATTGAGAAGGTCGTCCTTATTCCGATGTATCTTTTAGATGTCTATTTTTAGATTAAAATCTGTGCAATCTATTCGGACATCTATATAATAAATAATGCTAAGCAAAAAAAACTGACAGACAAGCTTTCTTAACCGTGTTTGGACTCAAAATACGCGATTTCTTTTAGTGGCTTTCAGGTGGTTTCTTTTACATACAGAATGATTTTTTCATCGATATTAGTTGTAGCTTCAGAGCTCTCTCAATCAGATTCGAAATATATGTGTACGAATTGTTTTTTTTAATCTTCAATGTAATTCCAGAACAAACTTAATGGTATGCTGTTTAAGTTATTCTGCGATTTTGACTTTACATACTTAATGTTGGCAGAATGTAATATTTTATTGTTATTTTATTTTCCGGGAATAAGAAGAAAAACATAAAAAACCATGCACGACTTATACGATTACTGTTAGGTCATTCAAGTGTTATTTTTAGCAAAAAACAATTTAAAAAATTTGACTAAATTTAATATTGTTATATTATTGAGAAAAGCTTACAGCTTATTTAAAGACGATATATACAAAGTTAAAAATAGGCAAATTAAAAGTTTCTACAAATAATATAATATTCTAGACAATTAAGAATTAAGTACTTGCGAAAAAAATATCAGATGGAGAAATAATACAATACAAAATTTCAAGATACGTATTTAAATCAGGATAATTTGAATTTAATAATAATGTATATTAATCTCGGGTTAGATTCTCGGTTAACCAGCTGAAGAATTATTACAGATATTTGCATCTCTATAGTCCAAAATACATTTATGTTTAAAGAGCTTCTGAATATTGAATGAAATAGGTTATAACTATTCTGATATAACGAAGATATAACGCTAAACATGTTTTAATAATCTAAGAGATTTACCAAGATATTTTATAATTCTTTAAATAATTAAATTGTGTTTTAAAATAATTTAATTAGATGAATAGTCCATTTAAATTTGCAGTTTATTAATATATCAGATTGTATATTAAGTCATCATGTATATTAAGTAAATCAACTTTTATTTGATAAATGTGACTCAAATTATAATTTTCTATAATACTAATAGTTTCTTTGAAACAAATTAAGTGCTGGGAAATTATTACTCTATGTTAAATATATAAAAAATATAATAAAGCGTTAACACAAACCCTTTTTAGTGCCGCTTGAATTGAAACTATGCACTATTTTATAGTTATGATAAACAAAGGACGATATCTAGTTACTATGTTCTATATTACATTGGGTATAATAAGGCTGTCCAGCGTCAATTGCATGCAAGCTTGTGCAAGAATGAATGTTTTAGAATCGGATATAATGAGGAAAGTAATGAAAAGGATCATTTAATAGAAATATATCATAACTTTTATGAATAGCAATACAAATATACAGGCAAAATTGTGTATATAAATATGTTGGTATTTATTAGGGAATGACAAACAGTGTTTATATTTAAACAAATATTTCATGAGTTTATTGCGAATAAAATTAATATATAATTCAGCACATCATATTTTAATTGAGTCAATAGCAAAAATAAAATTGGCATAGAGATAGAAAATAATAAATTATATATGGTTAAAAATATGATATAACGGAGCAAAGTCCTATAGTGAAAGAAATATGTTAAGTAGAACAAGATCGCAAAGTTTACTAGCTTGAATACTCAATATTAAGTATTTTAAAACATCTGAAAAAAAATCGGGAAATTTTCGTATGGTTATTGAATGAACAAATATTTAATAAAAATTAGACAAACACTGCGTTTTTACGCCATTTAGTGACCAAAGACGAAAAGGGTTTTTTTAAACCAATGACATAAAAGTCAATAGATTTCAAAGAGACAAGTAAGAAAAACTACTGCATGAGTGGATCTAATTGTAAAAAGTGCTTTTTGATGCACCGCGGATGCAAAAAACATAATTAGCCACGAAGTCTCTTCTTATCATAAAACAATTATGTCTGAAGAATTCTGTGCAGAACTCAAATGAAAATTTTTAATGCGGAAATAGGGGTAAGGAGGCCGATCCAATAAAATAAAGTAACTTAAAAATAATATTCTTCACACACCCCCTCTAAATTCTGATTTGGTTCCTTTAGATTATCATTTATTTAGCACATTTTAACTCCAAAAAAGTGCACATTTAAAGAGTGAAAAAATCCTTCGAAGGTTTTAATTAATTAACTATTGTTTTATTACGGTATTAAAAAATGGTTAAAAAAATGCAAGAAGGTTGTGTTTACTGAAGGAGAATATATTGTATCGAGGTAATAAGTAAATACTGGATTCCAGAAAGTTCACCGAATGAAATTCACGGATTGGATAATTCATCGTCGTTCACAATTTGTCAAAATAATAACTCACTGATTCTACAATTATGATGTCGGATTACAATATAAATTATTTTACAGTGTCAGTAAAATTATGGATCATATTTTATGCACAGATTTCTCACCTAAAAAGTAATAAAATATATCGAAAAAATTGTAATATAAAGTGTTTAAAAAAAGATATAAAACTTTAAAGTTTGATTTTTTGGATGATCCTAAATAAGTAAGCACAGTCTGCTTACTTATTTAGGTTTTGTATAATAGTTGGTTGTTTTTTTTCAAACAGTTTAAAATCAATCCCTGTTTATTACATTTAAACTCAAATTAAAACAGTAGAAATAGCATACTTAAAGTATTTATAAACAAATTTTAACCAATGCATTTATTTAGTCATTTAATAACAATAGATCGATAGCACACAAATTCTTAAGCGCCATTTACTCATAAAGATTCTAAAGATGCAATGGGAATAAGTTTCTCTTACTTATATTCCTCCAGTGTCAAATCATGACACTGGTTAATTTTAATATTATTTCAGGGAATTTTGTTCTTGTTAAAATTATGTTCACTAGAAATTACGAATCTATGACAATTTTTAAAGTACTTAAAGTATTATGCCAATCGGCGTAAATATAATAAGACAACAAAACAATATGATCAAGTTTATTTGTTTTTAACACATTGCTTACGGGCCAACTCGCG
>JAGXCT010036510.1:123167-139912 GCA_022495035.1 Philopotamus ludificatus | reverse complement strand
ACGACATGCGGCCGCACCCTGGACACGATTTGTTTGCGCATGTACGTCATGCGCCTCGCACTGAAAGGGTTAAGGGATTTCAACGATCTTGGAATAATCCAAAAATATTAGGACATCTACTGAATTTACATCCACATAAATTTTTATGAAAATATAGGACTGAGGCAAAAGAATTGCCGATGTTGAAGACTGTATCATATACAATATCCAATATAAATAATAATAATTATAAATTATTTATATTATTTTATGCTGAATTGTCCAGCATAAAATAAAAAAAAATCACTCTGGCATAAAATTATTATTTCGATTTTTTCAATTAATAAATCACGAAATAATCATGAATAGAAAGAATAATACAAGGTTTTTACCTCAAATAAACCCTTTTGTAATATCAAATTGACCCATTTTCAATTTAAATGCCTATTGACCTGTAGTCATATGTTTTTCTTTATTTACTAGATAAAATAAATTATGTAAATTTTAAAATGTTTGTGGTTATTATTTGTTTTTACGGTAAAACAATAATATTTTTGTTAGGATTTTATAAAACATATGAATTCAGAGGTTTATTATGTTAATTACGAGTGAAATTGTATCAACTTTATAAATATACAGCTCAAGCATCGTTACAATAACAACTTGTGTAATATTACACATAGGCATACAAATTAACCATAATTTGAAAAATATGAATATGTAGAAAAATCTTAATATTATACCACAAGGGAATCCTTATTAATTTGTGAACTGAAAAAAAATATGAATGAAAACTTTATGCCATTTATAAGGTTATTTAATTAGGGGTCTTTTTTATTAATAGACTTCCATGAATCACATTTTTATTTACGCATTCATTCAATTTACTTGATTGGTTTGTGCATATTACTAATTATATGTACCGAGTAGTCATTAACCACTCGAAAGTAAAGAAATATTAGGCCAATTGACATGGCTGACAAATGGCTGATTACGACTCAAAACACATACATACGTGTGATCGTTCCATTGTAACGGATACACTCAGATGAGTCTAGCGAGCGGTACGCAAATATATCATGTCGAACTTAGTGATTTCGTGAGTGAATTTACTTTTGTTATTTCCGGTGAAAAGTGACATGACACGTTCCAGTGGGAATCATTCCGCGAATGTCGAGAAAGTGCCCCGTACGTGTGAAAACGTTTCGGTGCGTACTGTGCATACGGACCACATATTAAGTATCTAATAGTTTTACCGAGAGCAATTTAGAGAAATCATTGTCATAGAAATTGTATTTTTGAAAATTTGAAATCAATTAAAATTCATATGGAAATATTTATATATAAGAAAAAGCGAAAAGAAATTACATTTTTCTATTGCGACAAAAAGTTTATTTTAATAAAAAATCTGTGCTAATTATTATTTATGAAAATTATCCTAAATTATTGATCATGTAAAACTGGGGTCTTGTGACAATTCCTATATCGTTTTACGTTGATTGGACTACAAAAATTAGTTAAATGTGTTATCGTAAATTTTAAGAGTTTCTTTAATTTTGGTTTGTCCTTTAACCCGACATTCACCACATTTGAACTTGTCGAGGATTAAAGATGTCTCCATAAATATCGCAGATGGTCATCGTATTTATTGTACATTTGATTGCAATCCTCCATCGAATAGAAACTGCATAAAATACCATAAATGTGACATAAATATCTAACTATTGCATTTTTTAGACAAAAAAATAAAACAAAGATTAATAACAAAGTTTCACAAGGATACTAATCGTAACGTATTATCTAATAAGCAGCCATTTTCAAACTGGTTTCAAAGTGAGGTAACAAAAAAAAATACATTTCTTTCCGTTATATCTAATATATAATAGTATTAAAAAGTATTACAATTTTTTCTCTGTTTTATTGAAAGTAATAAAATATTTTATTATTTCTCCTCTGAGCTTCTCATCTGTCACAGTGGGTCAAAAACAGTCGTGTCGTCGGAAGTGAGTATTATCATCCCAAGCATTTCAAGTCAAGAATTTGATGAATTTTTTTTAAATGGATTATTTTAAGAAAAAAAATAGTTGATAAAAAATGATTCATAATTTGATGGATATTTTGGATTTTTGAACTAATCAATGTTACGCGTAAATAAAAACGTACTCGGTGATGTTTTGCCGCAGACTGCGCTCTCGTCACACGTTTCACTAGCACTCGGCACATCGTACCGGATGCGAGCGTGAAAAATTATCGCGTGCGTGTCAAGAGGAGCACATGTTTTTTCGCAATTGTGGACAATAAAGGATAATGATTATTTATACTTTGGAATTTTTAGACAAATTCAAAAAGTTTGATTTTAAATTAAAAGAGTAATTCGACAAAAATCAAAAACTTAGGCTCTCCAATAGACCCCATCGGCACGGCTAAATAACAAGCATAGCCCATAGGATATAAATCATGTTAGGCAGACGTTTTTCAAACCTTGTTGGTTATATGGTTATTTATAATATTTATTCTTTAGACATTTTTAGACAAATACAAAAGTTTGTAACATGTAAGAGTTATTCAAGAAAAATCAAAAACTTGGGGTTCCTAATAGACCATCGGCACAGCTAGATTAAAAAATGCATATAGGTGGTAGGGGTTTGTTTTACCATAATGCCACTTATGATTCTGATTTACAAGAAACGTACTTTCATTCGAATATGTTCCGCCTTAAAACTCCATAATCAAGATATGAATCACACTAATAAATTTAATAGCTGCTTAAACTGATTCACAGGTAAAAAAAATCCGCATTTTTACAGAACGATGAATCAATCTATAGCCTAATTGTTGTATTGTGAAAATCACGGTATGTTTTGAGAATGAGGATGTAGAAAACTTTTCTCAGCGCAATGATCATAAGTAGGTCAACACATGGAAGTTTTTACCGATCCATAAGTTCAAATAAAATTAACTGAGTCTTGAGAATCCGGAAAAAATATCGTTTGAAAATAAAAAAAATGTTCCAAGAATACGAATAGGAGTTTTGAAATGGTTAAAGTGGATTACCACTTTAACTTCCTGAAATTAAGTGAATTACCGTATACCTATCCGACTACTAACTTAGCTCAGTCGTGGTTAACTTACATTATCAAAATAATATGCATGTTATCTATAAGCCGTAGCTGATTAATACAAATATAAAATCAATAAAAGAGCGACGAATTGAGATATCACAATTAATCTAATATTTTTTTTGATTTCTAAAAATAAATTAATATCTACTTGTTGAATTACAGATATTTATTTAAATTTAAAATTTTCTGTCCCAACAGAATCGTATCCCAGCTAACCGAAATATTAATATATCATGATTAGTTTCTTTTACTGAGGATTTGGTCTAAATAAGCGGCTGTCTTGATAAACCGGTGTCCCATTAATCGGAATCGTATTGTATTTCTAAATATAACATTTGACGCATCCAAGTTAAGTTCAACATTTTTTCTTAATTTTGACATATCCAATTAAAATGGTCAGCCATCACTGTTCTAGGAGATCTATACAGTTTGGTAGTATGATTATAAATAATAATATATCTTATATTTGATTGTTGTGTCCAAAAATGGTATAATTAAGTGAAGCAGTGTTGTATAAATAATTTATTAATAAAGAAAATTATCCAATTACATGAATTATCATGTTTTTTGTTATGCTAAAAACTTTCATCTTCACTTAAGCATCTCTAACAGTTTAATACAACAGATCGTCATATATTATCTTATTCGACACGCAATTGTTTTGCACGTGTAATGAATGCGTAATGAAAATACGATAGAAACAATGTATATTTTTTTATTAAACGCATACATTAATTTTGTATTATGATTAGCATAAAAATTTCAATTACATATTAGATAAAATTAGTTATTATTTTCTTTGATATTTAGAAGGGCTCTTTGAGTGACATATTTTATGTAATAATTCCTGCCATGGATGTATCCATCACCACGCCTCAGTGCTTATTGTCTACATAAGTTTATGATGTCTCCATGGTGATTTTGGGGGAGAATCACTACTTTTCCCGAAAATTCATAGAAGCAGAATCCAGAAATAATGTTATATTTTCTTAATAAAACACGGTGATAATTTTTAGATATTTGCGATCGGAAATAACGGACGCGTGGCGAATACATTTTTTTTTCGAATTTCAATGCGGAATAAATGTGAAAGAGTGGTCGCATCGCGAAAATGGATTAAGTGTGTCAGACTGGCTTAATAACTACCGGTCTATTGGCTAGGTTATTTAACGAGAGTGTAAACCGGTCGTTTTGTACGGACTAGGACTCTAACGGCTTTGAACTCTACCGGAGTGACCGCGACGAGTTCAGCCACCATGACATCGTGCACTTGGCCATCACCGCCATGGAAATATTTATTCAATTTTATTACTGGATATATATAAATACTTATTTCATTAAAGATTAAGGCAGTTTCGCAAAGTTTTTCCGGGTAAAGGTCTCCGTTGATGGATATTACGGTCGACCTCCATTAGCGACTCCTTGATTACCCTTCTCTACTCACTTCCCACTGGACTGATTTGTCGCTAGTCATTTCGTATTTTGTTGGCTCCATGTTAACAATATTCTGGAACAGATGCAATTAAAGTTAGCCTATTTAAAGCTAATGATGCTGACGGAAGATATAAATAATATTTATATACAGCGATGCTGTCTTCATACCCTTAATGGATTCCTCGTATTACTAAACATCCTTCGATTAAACACATAACACATTCTATCGATTCGTCTTATTTTCGAAACATTCGTATTCGTACTCATTAACCATTCTAAAAAAATATTTGGTGATATTTCAAAATCGATTTCTTGTCGGATATTAATATGTTGATATTTCAAAATCGTTGACTGTCAGATATTAATATGTTGGAGTGACTTGTGCGCTTTTAGTTTTCAATGTCTTAACAACCATGTTGGAAATATTTGTACCACTTGGATGCCAAAGTAAGCATCCAAAAAAATATCCATAGGATCTATACGATATGATTTTTTTAAAAACATCGAAATATAATACATTAGATTACTTGAACGGAGTTATGGCTCATAGGTAACATGTATATATTTCGTTAATGCAGGTTAACTGCAATTTAGTAGTCGGATAGGTGTCTGACAAAAATTATGAAGTCAGGAAATTCTTTATGACAATGGCCAGGGAGTATGTAAGTGAAAGAGACCCATTACCTCCTCATGTTTCTAAAAATACTTATGTAGGTAGTGGCACGTTGGAATTATTTAATTAAATGCCAGCTATCCTTGGTTGAGTAAATATTTATAAAATAAATAATTTAAGTTACAATCTAGCTGAAATAAAAATAAAAAAATAATCAGTGTCGTTGTTTGACACTTTTTATTCCCCTTGCATCGTTAGAGTCTTTAGAATCTTTATAAAAAAATCGTTATATGGATGAATGACTGTTTGTAGTCTTTATGTTATGCTATTCATCCATCGTAGCAAAATAAATATAAATATATTTAACACTATATTATAGCATTTATAGGTATATCTAAATTATGATTATTGTATATGCTCTTCAACTCATCGTTCGCTTGAAAATCGAATAGTAACAATTGTTTGGCATCGATGACCGATATAATAATTGGATTTTAAAATTATTAAATTGCTATTCCGGTTATATTTGATTTTCTCTTAACCTACGGGGGTCGTGGATTCCACTTACAAAGCGTTTTTGTGTATGTCCGGGGCGCGCACATCATACACATACAACGTGTTTGATCGGCTGTAACGTTTACAACGATTTGTTTTTTTAAATGCTTTTTTGGTTAGATACTTGATAGTTGTAGTAATTAAAAAAAATTTCCGACCTTAAGAAGATTTTCATCAAATGACAAATGCACATAAAACCAATTATTTGAAATATTGTATGGCTCTTTTACAAAAAGGAGTGTGTTGAGAAATTGACGACTTTTGTCAAATGATGACATTCTTAAATGATGACTATTTAAGAATTTATTTATTCATTACTCAGTTATATTTTTTTATTTTTTCTTCAGCCAATACTATGCGCTTTGATCTGCTGTATATATTATAACGTTTTGTTTTTTTTTAATATGTCTTTGGTAGCTTACTTATTTTTATTTTTGATGAATAAATTCTTACTGATGTCATCTCGTAATTGTTCTCTTTTATTTATGACGTTCCTCAACATTCAGAGATATTAATACAGTTATTTTGGATAATAAATATTATGGCCTATCCCAATGACCCAACGGCTAATGACCGAGAAATTTCAGACCCAAGCCTTCTATATAAATATTCAATATCAAAAGATTATCATCTTCAAACCATGTTTTATAAAAATTTCAATTCTCTTCATTCCCTAATATAAGATATATTTTTTTTACATTAACTATCTAGTAAATATTCAAGTAATTTAATTTTTGGTTCAATATCTTGATTAATAAAAGAGTTATGATTTTTTTTTATAAAAAGCAACGTTTTACCAAATTTCGGCAAATGGGCCTCACCTCAGCGTTTTTTTTAACCGCGATTCGCCCCTTAGGAAATGTGTTAAAACCAAAAATCTTATTTGCAAAACTTGTTTGAAGTCCTTCAATATTTTGAATTTAATCTTGGATAGGATGTTTCATGAAAATGTTTATCGATATAGTTTATTACATACTAAGTATATCACGTCCATGTAGTTTCTCTTTTAAAACATTAAGTTGTCATGTCAGTTAAGGCGAGACGCCACATCTAATGGAGATTCAATATTTTTGGGACAGGTTTTAATTTTTCATTCATAAATATATCAGTTTCGTTGTCGAGAATTGACCAAATCAAATATTTATATATAATTATGTGTGGTTGACGAATTGGATCATTTTATAATGTCAACCACGCTTTATCTTTTAATAATAATAAATAATAATTATAGAAATCGGCGGCCAAATGATTAATGATAGGAATAATAGAAATATACTACTACTATAATATATATTATTTTGGTGCATAATTATCAGGCGTTTTTTAATAATATTTATTATGAAATAATGATCCAGAAACAATATTTATTATGAAATAATGGTTCCAGAATCATTTTTATAACCTGAAAATAAAATAATATAATATTTTTGTTAAAAAAGTAAACAAAATTGCAATTTTTATTAACAAATACCCCGCATGATAATTATGCATCCACCTAATAATAAAAAGTCTATGCAAAAATTATTAAACCGCATGTTATTAATAATAAAAATCAGCATCTACTCTAAATTTATTTTAGCAGCCACAAACTTTTTTAAAAAAGTCGCTGAATTCACGCTAAATAATTTATGCATTTTGAAGTTCGTATAAGAATTTTAAAGTGGATTAATAATATTTATTTATTATGTACATTTTAATGCAAGGAACGATATTATTTTTTTAAACATTAATATATAATATAATCATCTTTCAGAGTGATCTTTGAATTCATTTGACTTAAAGGATCTTTATATATTAATAATATTTTTACGTATATTTGATTCTTTTTTCTTACAGTAGATATGTTTTTTTATGCAAATATGATAAAATGTAAAAAATAGTCGATATTTTAACAAAGAGGTTTCTTGAAATTGACTCTATTTGAAAAATGGAATCACGTTTTAGCTTTTCTTAATAATAATAGCATATATATCATTTGATTGATCAATTTGAGCAATTATACTTTTCGGTAAAAGAAACATCAAGAAAAGATTAATAACATCTTGTCGTAACATGATATCCAAGCAATTTATTTTTATATTTTATTTTTATAATTGCGTTTAAATAAATATAAACGTGTAAAGCAGCTTAGTCTTATACAACTCAGAAATTATTTGTTTTTCTTGAATAACGTTGACCTAGACATTTTTGCAATTCGCCAAAGGGTCCATTTTCTGGTATCGGTCATGCTTACCAAGATTAAATGCTGATTGAAAATAACCTTAGTAATTATATGATATTTCAGCTATAAAAGTATTGATTGGCTTCTAGGTTACGTGCATATTATTTCGATAATGCAAGTTAACCGCGACTGAGCTCAGTTAGTAGTCGGATAGGTGTCCGATGAAAACTATGAATTTAGGAAATTCTTTATAAAACTGGCCAGGGGGTGGGTATGTAAGGGCAAGAGACCTTTTACCGCTGCACATTTTATAAAAATATTTATGTAGATAATTTGGCGTGTTGGAATTAATTAATTTAATAACATCTATCCTTCGTAGAATAAATAATTATAAAGAAATAATATAAAGTTCAATTCAAGTAAAATAATATTAAAAATTAAAAATCTTTAAATGAGTGAATGGGGTGATTTAGAATCTTTCTGTTATGCCATCCATCCATCGTAGTCAAATAAATAAATAAATAAAAAAAAATCTTTTTGATATTGTCATAATTTTATATAATAATTATTTTCTATTGATTTATGATTGAATCGTTCTCAGTAAAATATTTTGGTTTATCATCTGTGCATATACGAGAGTATGTACGTAGTCATTCACCTGGTTTACTTAACGTATACCCGTTTGGTAACAGCTGATATCTGTCAAACAAGAGATTTGATGAAAAAATCTATGGAATTGTCTTAAATTATTTATATAATAATTTATAGTATTTTATCTTTCATCACAAGCTCTCTCAGATACATCATACATTGGGTTTTTTAATTTTCTAAGCATTGCTGAAACATAATTTTCGCGGTCAAACCCTTCAGCGATTCTGTCTTTAACTTCTAAAGGTTGGAAAAACGTCCCCTTAACATGATTGTTACCTAGCCGAACCGATGGGGTATATTGGGGAGCCTAAGTGTTTATTTTTTGTCGAATTACTCTTTCAACTTCAAAGCAAACTTTTTGCATTTGCAACTTTTTGGTTATAAGTTTTCTTTTTGTTAACTGTGTTTATTAACTGATTTTTAAAACAAACACCATCACTTAACTCGGTCTAGTTTACATGTAACGACAAGTTAAAGTTTTAAAGAATCTCGCGCATGTACGACACGCGGCCGCACCCTGGACACGATTTGTACGCGCATGTACCTCATGCGACCCGCACTGAAAGGATTAAAAACTTCCTTATTTGGTCGATATTTTTGATTTTTTAACTAATCAATACGACGTGTAAATGACAACGACTGACTCTACAAGATTTTGCTGCAGATTGAGCTCGCATACACGTGTCGCACACTCGACACATCAAACTACAGTGTGACCCCAAAACATAGTTATTCTATAAACACAAAAAATACTATCGTAATACTAAAAATAAAGAATGTATATTGTATACATACATATACATTAACATTTTATATTAAAATCAAAAACAATCAATACAAGGATGAATATATATAAAAAATAGAAAAAATACTAGAAAAATATGAATTTATCTTTTAATTAAACTAATATAAAACTATATCAACCAGTGTTATGGCTTGTAGGTAACATGCATATTATTCTGATAATGTAAGTTAACCGCGACTGAGTTAAGTCAGTAGTCGGATAGGCGTCCGACGAAAATTATAAATTCAGGGAATTCTTTATAACACTGATGAAGACGTAGATGAAGTGACCCATTACCTCTTCATGTTTTATGAAAATATTTATGTAGGTATTTTAACGCGTTAGATTTAATGTCATCTCCTTTGTCTAATAAATAATTATAAACAAATAATATAAATTTCAATCTAAATGAAATTATACTAAAATTAAACGGTGTCGTGGTTTGACACCGGGGGGAAGAATAATACAGTCAACCCTCCTATAACGTTTCCTGTAAATCGCGGTTTCCTACAAAATTCTAATATTTTAAGGTCAATTTAGATATATTTTGTAAATCTATAATACATTGCCGAAAGAAATAAATGTCAATGCCCTTTAGTTGACAAGAAATTTTGTAAAAAGCAGCGATTTAGAGTAAGCGCTATAAGAGGGCTAACTGTAGTATGGGAGATTTTTTCCCCTTGGATCTTTAGAGTTTTTATCGAAACTTATATAAGTGAATAGAGCTCTGGAGTCTTTATGTTATGCCATCTATCCATCGTAGTCAAATATATAAATAAATTAATAACTAAGATCGTAATTCGCACACCAAGTTTAACGGCTCAATTCGCACTGCATGTATTTTCGGATCATGGTGTAGTTTGAGATATAACTTGCTGTCGGGGGCGGCTCGTCCATATACACTGCGAAGCTGTAGCACCCCCAAGCAAAATGAGGAAAAATATATTTATATATATATTTGTGTCTATTGATTATATATGTTGTATCTGAAAATATATAATTAATTTATATTTAGTGTTTTTATTCTTTAAGCCATTGTAGACAATAAACGACAATGATTATTTACAATATTTAGGACTTTTTTGAACAAATTTATATTAAAAAAGAATGATGAGTCTTTCATTAAACATTTCAAAGAATAATAAATATAAAAAAGGTTTTATATACTATATAGTGATAGCATAGAAATTTTATTGAAAAAATAAATTCTTGTGTAATTTATTATCATAATTTGTAATGACGGGATGACGATAAATTTATGCAAAATTAATTTTTATACCTTCATTAACATATTCATAAAAGGCGTACTATTCTTGGTTAATGTCTATAAAAATATTTTAACCTTATCATTTTTTTTCAGATTTCAAGACAAATTAAAACACCATATTGATTGAAAATTCGCACTGCAATGAGTGTATTAAATATAGAATTAAAAATGGCGATGACTAGAATAATATCTTGTATTAATAAAAGACAAATAAATAGGTGTATGTTAATTTTTATAGTGATATTAATACAAATTAGTGCGTGCCAATGTTATTCGCAAGTGAGAAGGAGCGGCAGCACGGCTGCTGTAGACGAATTAAGAAATGCAGTAACGCAAAAATTGGAAATATCGCCAATGTTCAAACCGTCAAGGTTAACCATCGATAGTAAGAGCTATGCCAGTAAATCACCAGTGAAGAAATATGATCGCTCTCCGTTAGAGCACAGAACCAGCGACAGCATAGATTTGGTTAAATATAATAAAGGCAACGCGAACAGTACGATTTTGGATGAGATTGCAGATGCGATCGATTTGGTGGAGGGTGATATATTACCGAGTCCGGCTAGAGATAAGAAGGTGAACAAATTGGAGAAGGAACTGTTAAATTATGTCGATGACACGTTCAGCAAAGACACTTATAACATCTTCGACGGCGTCAAGATCGAACCCGTCACGTCGATGATCGGTTTGAACGTGAACGTTACCGGAAACGGTTCTCCGAGAACATTTGATCTGTTTTCGAGCGACGAAGAGGAAAAAGAAAACGACGAGTTTGATACGAGCGTAATTAAGAAGTTTACAAAATACGCAAAAAATCACATGATGAGCATTAATTTACCGGAAGCCGCTAGATTTTTTGGCTTCAAATGTAAGTCAAATTTTAATTAAATTCTAAATATATATATGTCTATTAATATAATACCAAAAAATATATATACAAAATATTATTTTTATATTATGTGTTTGTGATTAGAGGAAAAATAATCATAATGCTGGATCACGTAAAAATTAACATTTCATCTTCATACTCTAATAACGACTTTAATATATTTTTTCCACATTTAACATGCTTTGCTTTCACGTCTGAAAATATGTCGCTGTTCATAAAAAAAACTTCTCAGATAGTTACAAAGGCAGGGGGAAAATATGCGCCTAAGTACCGTATTAGTATTTTTATTCAGTAAGAAAAACGACGAACTTTATTTATATATTTTTACTAATACTTTTAAACAGTTTATGTTTGAAACTGCAATAATTCAAAAGAAGTTTGTATCGTACTTTTATCGTAGCGAGTAACCAAGACAGAAACTGGTGATTTATTACAACTTTTCGACATTTAATGCTATCAATATATTTTGAGAAAAATATTTTTAATATTTAATACAAAACGAGCTTTCATATAAATATTAAATTTTAATTACTTAATAAGATAATACTTTGAGATAAATAACCCTGTACAATAAAATATTTCATAAATGATCCTTGAACAATAAATAATCAAACGCTTATCTTATCGTTAATATTTTCAAATATTTTGAATTGTTAAAAATGTTTACAAACATTTCGTTGAACAAATTAACATAATTTTAGTAACCTGATATCCTCGAATTCTTACGATTTTATCTCAGTGTAATATGATATAAACATATATTTTTGATGACAATTATTTAATTACTTTGTTTTTAACAAATTTAATTTTGATGCACAAAATTGTATAGCGAGTATAGTTTAATAATAACTAGTTTGTAAATGATATCTAGAGATAAATAAAAGTTTTAGGTATTTATATTTTTTTGGTCAAATGTGGCAATTATTATATCATTCGTTTTTTATTAGTTATCCTATAAATATATTATATATGAAGAATTCGTACAAAAATCTTTTGATTAATCCTTCCCAGGTGTATTTGAGAGTTTTTCTACACTTGCCGAAAGTTCGTTTTGTTTCAGATCAAAATGGTCGGGATTAATTTAGATATATCTGAAACTTATCTTCGTATTTTTAGATTCAAAACTTTATATGCAACATAAATTTTTAAACGGTTATATTTTTTTTATTATTTAGGAAAAATAGATGATTTTTTTCCAAATTGTTACAAGTTTTGTATTTGTCAAATTATCTGAATAATTTGTTAAAAAAAAATAATTAGCAAATCTTTTAAATATTTTTATCATATTTAATGCAAAATTGGGTTAGTTATACTTGTGATCATCTTACATTATAGAGATATGTTTGACATATTATTCCTGTGGAATAAAAATACATTATGCACACAACTTACTTGCAACTAAATCACATGTTTCTATTCTTATTTATCCTAAATTGTTATAATATATAATAACTCCCTCACGGAGTAAAAGCTAATCTTTTCTTATTAATTTGTTCAGATATTCGTCTTTTGCGTATCTATGTTTTAATTACGCTAATCTTAAGCCCTCGTTAATTTTCATGTTTTATAGAGGTTAATTGGATCGAATAATCAGAGTTAATTAGAGTTAATATATTATAGGTCAATATGCGTTATAACCAATGACTCATATATGAACATAAATAAGAATCATATAAACAATTTTAAATTATATATATAGTTAACGTCATTTTCATTAAAAATTGTCAAGAATTATTTTTTTCTTCGTGGTTATTTGACGAAAGGTTAAAAAAATGCTACATTTTTATTTTATTAGCAATTATTATCGGTTTTTTGTAATAAAATATCACCATTTATTTAAATTGATAATACCCAATAAATTAACAAAAATCAAAACTTATTGTAGTTGAAATAAATTTAGTATAATCAATATTATCGATCAGCAAATGTGGGCGGAAGTTGATGATCGCATCTTAAAGGGAAATATTGATATAAAAATACTCATCAGCCGATGAGAAACAGTTTTCAGAATAATCAATTCTTTTTTGATTTCTTAGACAATGATCTATTTTTTAAATAATTAATAGATTGTAAAATATAACACCGTTCCATTTGTGCATAGCGACGCAATGGAGAGTGCCATCATTCATCGCTTTATCACCGGCCCATAAATTGGCGGCACACCAGTTGTTCAAAAAGTCATTGCACTTCATGAGATCATGGTCTTTAGGTATAATTCACGTTCATTGGCATGTGATTGCATACTTAATACAAAAATAATGTAAAAGTCATCGCACACTAACCTAAAACAGCACTGTTGAGTAATGAGCAATGAAATGCATTGCTCGGTGGAGGTTAATGGGTAATGTGTGTTGCATATGCTTAGTAATTGAGATGTAATAACATGTAACAAAATGAATAATCTATTGACTTGTGTATGGGAGAAAATAACCGGTCTTCATAACCTAGTTGTTTGGATTTGGATTTGGGATCAATTATTGGTTTTGGTTCTGGTTTCGAGGTTTTACAGGTAAATGCTGATTTTTTTCTTAATATTATTGATGATTGCATTGCGGCGTATTTATTAAATTATTAAATAGTATAGATAAAATATCGTAATCAAATCATAAAATTGTATGAAGGACCGTAGGAAGTAGTTTTAAAAATGTTTTTTTTGCAATTCACTTTTGAGAAAACATTGTTCAGTTTATTCTAAGCAGTTTTAGCATTACGAATTTTGTAATAAGGCCCCAAAATGGAATCAAATCAAGCACATATTCGGAATATATGTGACTGTTTATGTTGGTATTATGATAGTTGGATCAACCCATCCACCTGTGTATCGCCATCTGTTGCACAAGAGGTTTAAGACGAGGTAACGCTCTATCATGTTTGTTGTTTAACATAGTTCTGAAAGGTGTAATAAGTGTAATAATAATGTAAGAAGGTGGAATAAACTTCTTAATACATTGGTGCAGCTACTTCCGTATGCAGACGACATAAACATTGTGGCCAGATCTCGGGCGGCTCTCAAGAGTGCATGTCAGCGAATAATGAGAGTGGCAATTGGCATGGGACTAAGGATTAACGAGACCAAGAAAAATACATACTCATATGCCAAGGACGAATCCTTGAACCCTTCGAGAGTTGAAGTGTACAGCTTCGAGGCCGTCCAGGAATTCACATATCTCGGCTTATTTATTACAAATATAACAATGAAACTGTGCAAACCGGTGCTACTTTGGACTTCAAAAGCATCTACAGTCAATATTACTCTCAAAAAAGACCAAAGTCAAGCTCTACATAACCCTCATTAGGCTTGTCCTAACATATGGATATGAATGTTGGGCTTTGACAAAACAAGATGAGCGACAACTAAATATCCTGGAGATGACAATTCTGAGACGACAGGGAATGACGTATCTGAAGCAACGTGGATCTATAACGACCATATAAGGATATACCGGTCATAACTGTCGTCAGTGTGGTCAGACTCCAGTGGGCCGGTTACGTGTTAAGGATGCAGAACAGGCGGCCGCCAAAAAGGCTTATGATTAACAAACTACTTTTGTTGCAGTCGGTATATGGCTGTATCGGATCAATCTGACACAGCTTCACTCTGAGTACAAAAGTAAGCCATTCAATTCCCGGAGTAAAGAAAGACGGAGGTTTACCTTGGACTGTGTACAGAAGGACACTGCATCATTAAAACTTGCCAGAAGATGGAGTGACGTAGCGGCAGTTCGAATAAAATGAAGAAGGGTGTTGGATGAGGCCAGAATACAATAGGGCTATTGAGTATATGATGATGATGATCGGCATCTGTTAACGAAAGGGAGAGTTTCGAAAACTTACGCCAGTAAATCGATTTTTCTTTAAGTGCATATTGTTACGGAGGACGACGAGTGGATAATTTATGACACTTTAAAATGAAAAAAAACAACACCAAGTAGATCAAGGATAACAAGCAAAGGCAGGCTTGGGTTGGATTGGATAAAAAAAAGATTTTGTGACCCATAGACACAGTGTAATCTTTCATCACGACAACGCGAGACTCCATTCAGCGGAAGACATTACAAAAATATATAATAATCTGACTTTGAGTCAGAGTGATTGTTATATCTGCGTTGTTCATCTCCGGAGTGTAATTTGCCTTCCGCACTACAGCAATTTTTAAAGATAATAAATACAAATTTAGAAGATGTAAAAAAGGCTTTTCTTCGTTTTTGCTTCTAAACCGAATAATTTCTATAATAATGGAATTCAAAAGTTGTTAACCAAATGGCAAACTGTAGTGCGCTCAGTGGAATAATATATAATTGATTAAAATATGTCGTTTTTGCATTATTCCACATAATAAACTAATATAAAGACGGCACGCATTTTTTGCACTTCTCAAATAGTCAATTTTACCATTGTGACGTAATGCAATATATTAAATAAAGTAATGCCTGTCCGCTTTTAGCTCATGATATACATCACGTAGTTAGTGTCATTTCATTTCAATTAGTTAGCTGCATGTCAATCTTTTCATTCACCGCACTGCATCACTGCATTATGTTTTGGTTTTCCTTTAGTTCCACAAGGAAAATCAACTTTTCTCACCGGCTTCGGCCTCGGATTTCTAGCTTTCGGCCTCAAGAAGCTTCTTCTGCCGTTGTTCCTCGGTGCTCAGATTGTCAAGAGTGTATTAATAGCGATGTTCTTGCCCAGCATCTTAGGAAGTATTGGAAAAATCGTCGGAAAAGGTACGTATTCATTGAAAATTTCTATAAAAATCGTTTTTTTTTTTACCACCTTTCATTTTTTTTAGGATTATCACAATTTTCGGGCTCTTCGATTAACTTGCAACCCCAGGGGCAAATGGAAGATGTAGACTATAAGGATAACATGGGGTACCCTTCGGAACAAGAAGGTACCTATACATATCCCAACGGGGATACCATAGGAACCTTGCCCGCAAATACTTTGTATGGAGGAAATAATAATGGTGCCAACGAAGATCTTGCTAACGTAGCAATGTCCAGGTATAAACCACATTTATTTATAATCTTGGTATATGCACTATTAAAAATCAATACGAGGTTTATTAAAAAATCAGACTAAATTTTCGTGTTAATTACTTTAGATATTTTGATCGCCTTCAAATATTGTAGATCGAAGACAAAGCGACAGCACGCCAAAAAATAGTGAGGTGTCTTAAACTTTTCTCTGACGGCGAAATTCCATACAAAAATCTTAAACTATCCAATATTAGCGGCCACTCTAAGGGCCACCCCCTATAACCTTCCTACGAATAACACAGGGATTC